>KE759762.1:0-12405 GCA_000465285.1 Eidolon helvum
AAAACAAAGAAACCTGTCCCGAATAAAAGTACAGGAGAAAATTCCAGCAAAAGAACTAAATGAAATGGAGGCAAGCAACACACCAAATGCAGAGTTCAGAACACTGAGTATGAGAATGTTCAACAAACTAAGGAGAAAAGATGATCTCAGTGGGCACTTCAACCAAGAGACAGAAAACAAAGGACACAGAAATCTTAAAAATGAACCAGTCAGAAATCAATACAATAACTGAAATGAATACACTAGAAGGAATCAACAGCCCCCCCCCCCCCCCAGAGGATCAAATCAGTGATTTGGAGAACAAGGTAGCAGAAAATAGAAGAGCTAAAAGAAAAAAGAATTTTAATAAGTGAGGAAAGTTTAAGGGACTTCTGGGACAACATCGAGCATGACAACATCTACATCATAGGGATACCAGAAGGAGAAAGTGAGCAAGGGACTGAGAACCTATTTGAGGAAATAATGACTGAAACCCTCCTTAATCTGGTAAGAGAAATAGACATACAAGTTCAAGAAACAGAGTCCGAAACAAGATAAACCCAAATAGACCTACACCAAGACACGTCACAATTAAAATGACAAAGGTTAAAGAGAATCCTAAAAGCAGCACGAGAAAGGCAGGTAGTCATTTACCAGGGAGGTCCCCTAAGATTTCTCAAGAGAAACTTTGCAGGCCAGAAGGGATTCGCAGGAAATATTCTAAGTGGTGAAACGCAAGGACCTACAACCAAGATTGCTCTACCCAGCAAAGCTAACAATTAAAATTGAAAGTGAGGCAAAATGCTTCCCAGACAGGAAAAAGCTAAAAGAATTCATCACCACCAAGCCAGTGTTATAAGAAATGTTAAAGGGACTTTAAGGAGGAGGAGAAACCAAATATGAATAATGGCAAGAACTGTGTACCTATCAATCACTATAAATGTAAATGGTTAAATGCTCCAATCATAGGGTAGCTGAATGGATAAGGAAACAAGACCTATACATATGCTGTCTATAAGATCCCCACTTCAGATTGAAAGACACACATAGACTAAAAGTAAAACAATAGAAAAAGATATTTCATGCGAATGGAAATGAAAAAAACCTGGGGTAGCCATACTTCTGTCCGACAAAATACTTTAAAACAAAGGCTATAAGAGACAAAGAAGGACATAATATAAGGGGATCACTCCAACAAGAAGACATAACCCTAGTAAACATTTATGCGCCCAATATAGAAGCATCTAAAATATAAAGCGAATATTGGCCAACATAAAGGGAGAGATCAGCAATAATACAGTCATAGTAGGGACCTTTAACACCCTATTGACACCAATGGACAGATCTTCTAGACAGAAAATAAGGAAACAGCAATCTTAAATGACACACTAGACCAGATGGATTTAATCGGCATTTAGAGCCTTTCACCCCAAAGCAGCATAGAGCCTGAAGTACAGTGAGGTGCGTGAGGCATTCACACTCACTCGATTAGATGCAAAATTTAAGAGGGTGCTAAATAACTTAGTGAACAAGATAAATCATGTTTTAATATAATATTTTAAAAATTCAACTAAGGCAAAAAATCCCATGTTGAAATATCAAATTTTGAAATAAAGACCAGGGCTGTGCTGATTCAGATTAGAGTGTGAGGCAAAATAAAAAATATATGCCTCTATATATATGTTATTACGTATCTTGTAATACTTAATTTGTTCTCTGAACATTGAAGTAGTTGGAAAAATACCAGAAAGTTGAGATGCATTAACACATTACTTTGAGTTTGACATTTTATTTATACCAAAAAGGAATTATGATTTTACTTCAAGCTACTTAAAAATTTAAGATCACCTGGTAAAGAAAAAAATTTAAATATGATAATTCTGTTATCTCAATCAAAAATAAGGTAAACAAAGTAGATTCTGAAAATATTGATGAGTTTGCTTCCATTAAAGCGAGGGCTTCATTTTTCCCTTTGTCTCAGACTCCAATATGGTACATAATGGAACTGTCAAGAAATATCACATTTTATTGTTTTTTAAACCAAAAGTCATACTTTTTCCTACTGTTCTACCAGCCCAGTAAGAAATTTAATCTCGGTTGTTTTTGGAGCTTCTCACCCTGGAGCTGGGCAAGGATTTGGAAGCCTCCAACTCCCAGGCACCGCGAAGAGCCCTCTGTCGTTGGCTATCAATTCTCATTAGCTCCATGATCTGCTTGCCCAGGCCTACCTGGACCTTCAGGCCTGGCCTTTGCTGCACGTAGGGTCTCTGGGAGGCTCTGGGATCTTAGCTAAGGTTGAAAGCTTGAGCCACGTGTGGGTCTTTGCAGTCTGAGACCCTTCAGGCCCCTCTCCAACATTTAACAAAAATGGCAAGAGGCTTTAACCTCAGGATCCTTTTCCTTTAGGCCCTGTCAGGACCCCTGAAGCCAGAAATAATAAAAGCAAACCGTTAGCTTAAGATGGGATGAAAGGGAAAAACAAGAGTGAAAGGAAACAAAAATTAGTATTTCCACAGACTTCAGCCTCTTTGGCTGGTTCCTCCTCCTTCTCCTCCCCCGTTCACCCGGGGTGGGAGTTCTACAGGACCAGGCCTCACCCCACCCTCTCTCAGGCAGTTCACTTACCTCCCTGGCTACGCTGTCCGTCCATAAGCCTAGGACTCCCTGGGATGTTTCTCTGGCCCAGACCTTCACCCTGAGCCCCAGAGTAATATGTCCAATGACTAGACACTTCCATTTGGACATTTCTCAGTGCCATCACACTAAGTATGCCCAGTGCCACACTCATAGTCTTCTCCCTCCATTCCAGGCCTTTCCCAGTGCAGTCATGACCAGTCACCCTAGACTCCTCCCACTCCCTCGCCTCCCACTTCCAATCCATCCCTGAATCCCACACACTTCCCCTCCTACTTAGTTCTCAAACTCAAAATAGCTCCATTTCACTGCCTCCCTCTACTGAGCTACCATCATCTCTTGACTAGACTATTGTAAAAACCTCATGGCTCTTCCCTGCGCCCCATCTGGGCCTCCTCCAATCGCGTCCCCATGACGCCACCGGACTGACTTTTCCGAAATACAAATCTGAACATGTCACCTTCTGGCTTCAACTCTTCGAAAGCTTCCCGTTGCTTCTACAAATAAGCCAAAAGGTGCAATAACCCTGCTCAGTCCGGCCTCTCCCGCTTCCCTCGCCCCATAGCTTACTGGGTTCCATCTTGCTCCTCTTTGCTCCCTGGGCTCCAGCCACACAGCTGTTCTTCCCTACCCACCTGTTTCTCATTTTTGTCATTACATACTCATTTGCATGATTAAGTGGCTAAGGTCTGCCTCTCCCTCAAGTCTATGTATGTGCTCCATGAGAACAGGCACCAGTGTCCCCACGGCCACACACAGAGCCTGCAATGTTATATGCAAATGTGGAAGAAGTCACGAACATATTGCATTATTTCTTTGAGAGTTAAACCCTTCTGAAGTTTAGAAGTATGTTTGCATACTTTCTCTTTCAATAACATTTGAGAATTAGAGTGTTCCAGACACTGTATACGCAGTATGTATATTAATTCAGGTCATCCTCACTACAGCCTAGGAGGTAAATGCTATTTTGATGCCCATTTTCAGGATACTGACACTGAAGCACAGAGAGGCCAAACAACCCCTCCCGGTCTCATAGCTAACAAGCAGCGGAGCTAGGACTCTAATCCAAAACATTTGTGTTGAACTGTTTACTCAGGAAATATTGCTGAGCAAAGTGCCAGGCACCATGACAAGAATGGGCTAGAACTTCTTTAAAAGAGGAAAGTTGAGGAAAAAGAACAATTAATGTCTGAGAAAGTGTAAGAGATACTATGCAGAGTATATACCCCATCTTATTTAATCCTCTCAAAATAGAGTGAGCTAGGTATTCTTATGCCCATTTTACAGATGAGGAAGCCAAAGCTGAGAAAGTCTGAAGACCACACAAACAGCGTAAGGCCTACCTGGACCTCAAACCCAGGTCAGTGTGACTCGCTCTTTCCACTGCGGGAAGCTGCCTCCAGAGAAGCCGTTCGCGACCGTCTCCTTTCCAGCACAGATTTTTATATACTGATTCAATGATCTACAGGTGTGAATGTGTACAAGAATCACCTGGAAAGCTTGTTGAACTCATGGCTTCCTGGGTTTCACCATTAGAGCTTTGGGCATGGGGGAGGGCCCTTCAACCTGCGATTTTAATTACATAAGCGCCCTAGGTAATTCTGGAGCAGGTGATTGTAGTCTGGTGGTTCCAGAACTTTAGGACTAAACAGAATCACTCAGGTGGGTCGACAAGGACAGCTCGTTGGGCTCCACGCCTGGATTTTCTGATCTGGAAATCTGGGGCACCCCGAGAACGTTAATTTCTAACAAGTTCCTGGGCGATGCAAGGACCTGCATTTGTGATCCACCAACTGTCCTAGGACGAGACTCTGAGACACTTTACTGGTTATTTAATTCTCCTTAATTCTACCGCTTTGGAAGCAATTTCCAAATTATACATACCCCCACTCTGCCATCCTTCCATAACCCCCTCTTTGAGAATTGCAGAAAATGTCTGATTTAGGAACTTTGAGAAAATTTATCTTGGGGTAAAATCCTTCAGCAGATTTAGAGAGTTTTCTACTTTCAAAATAATGTGACCTTTGCACAAAACTCCAGAATATTAGATGTCTCTAAGTAGGACTGATCCCAGGTAAAGAAAAAAAAAAAAACAGTAAGAGCAGAACTTCAATTATTTTTTACCTATCCTGTTTAAGATTTAAAAGGCAGAGAAATTCATGTTTGTTCAACAGTGCGTAAGCGTGTGTGTGTGCATATATTTGTGAATGTGTTCAATAAAATATAATTTGCATTTAAAGTTGTTTAGCTTTTGGGAACCTTGGAGGGTAAAGTGTCAGACCTATCTAATTTAATATGGGAGATATTTTAAATTGAAATAAAAAAAATGGAGTTAAAACTTTTTATCTTATACTGTTCCTCTGAGAAAATCATCTTGTCTTAGGTTACCTAATACTGACCAAGATGCAGAAAATGTGTGTGTGTGTGTGTGTGCGCTTGCACACGCACGCGCGTGTGTGAGCCTTGCTTGATTTCATGGCCCAAAGTCAGCAAAGTACACAAAGTAAGCAAAAAACATAAAGGATGAAGACCCCATGATTCAGGGCCCATTTACTTGACAAATTTTCGAGAATGTGATAGGTAATCTTTTCAGCATATGTGATCTATGAAGATGTTTTCCATAAAGGCATTTGGTGAATGAGGGCCTGATGCAATGTACTTCCAGGATTTAGTATCTTCAGAAATAACTCAGCCCTTTCATATTTTTGAATTAAATAAAAGATTTATGTTTCTTCTAGACACCCATGAGGAGAGCTGTCAACATTTCATCTTGAGAAACCTTTACTAAGATCAATGTCTGCACAAAGCCTCCTCTGCTGGCCCTCCAGCTTCCGGTTCCAAAGCAGTGGGCTCATCACCTGGAATCCTGCATCCCTGTCACAATGAAACTCAGACATCGGATTTACCTGTCTGACTTTTGTACATGCTTTATTGACTGAAAATCAACTCGACTTCATGTGCGTTCCTTTTCTCTCAACTACTTTCAGCCTAAATACAAACTCTTCTTTCCTACAGCTCTCCACAGGAAGCGAATATTTTAAAATCATCAAATCAAATGTCTGAGCGTGTAAGGAATTATGTTTTTGCAAACTCTTGGTGATTAAGGCTTCTGTGACTGCCAATGGACATCGCAGATTTTTTTCTTTTCTCTATTAAAATAGACCCAATTTCAGGAAAATTTGACATACATGGCAGAGAGGTACACCCCACTGTATGTGAGGCTGGACTAACTTGACTCCACGTAGAGGCAGTGGTTGAGAGCGGAGCCACCAGGCATGTGGACTCCAGAACAAAACTGTGTTCTAGTTCCCACGGTTACGTGTCTCGTAACCTTGTTCAGGTTACTTTTCTGTGTCTCATCTGTAAAATGGGACTATAATACCTGTTTCAAAGGGTTATTCTGAGGACTATAGGTGAAAGACACTTGGAACAATGCCTTGAACCCGATAAATTCTCAGTACGTATTAGCTGTGCTTATTTTATTATATTACTGAAAGCTTCATATAATGTTAACTCAGAAGTGAGAAGTCATTTGATTCCAAAGAGATAAGTAATGATGATGGTTTGGGTACAGAAAAATGTCAATGCCTACTTAATGAAAAACAGAATAGCTATTAGTTTACTTGATTCTAAATTAAATGAGAAATCTCCTTTCTAGAGAAAGCTACTCCTTATTGCTAAGAAGGTTAGATGTTATAAAATGTTACGAAAACCTCAAAAATATTCCTTTAAATATACCCTAGATTTTAGTTACGAACAGAAGCCATTACTTACTACCTTGAGACATTAGCTGAGAAGGAAGCACAATTATATAATCATATAATGAATGCATATTCATTTATTTATACTACAACTTATTCCAGAAAGGAATAGAGGCTGCTCTAATGAGGGAATCACAAGAGAAACATAAAGATAAGGAAATCTTCTAACGTAGTAGACTAGCTTTCAAGGCACATAGAATACATTGTGGGAAAATATTGCAAAGAAATACAAATAAAGATAGAAAATGCTCCTTCTACCTTTTTATTATTGGCATTACATTTCCTTTCTTGAAGAATCAAAATTTTATTTGAATCTTTCCCATTTCTCATTCCTCATATTCATCAGTAGCCACGACCTGTAGTTTTGTCTTTGCAGTATCTCTTGGATCCACATCTTTTATTTTATTTCTATTGCTACTACTCCAGCTCACAATACCTCTTTAAAAGTAATATTTTCCTATATATCGCTTTGTCCAGGTTTCTCCCCTCTCCATCCTTCTCTTCTCTTCAACCACTATAATTCATTTAATACGATACTCCAGAACTAATTCTTCTAATAAAAAAAAAAAGAAACAGTAACAGACTCATAGATACAGAGAACAAACTGACGGTTGCCAGATGGGAGGGAGGTTGGGGAGCTGAGTTAAAAAGGTGAAAGGATTAAGAAGTACAAATTGCTTGTTATGAAATAGTCACGGGGATGTAAATTACAGCACAGGGAATATAGTCAATGGGGGGGTAATAACTGTATAGTGCCAGGTGGGTACTAGACTAATCGGGGGAGGATCACATCATCAATTACATAAATGTCTAATCACTGTGCTGTACACCTGAAGGGGGGGGGGGGGAATATTGAATGTCAACTGTAATTGCAAATAAATAAATTGACTAAAAATTTGTTTTCTGAACTATCTGGTTTCGTCATTGGCTTGCTAAAAATAATCTAACATAGCTTGTCATTGCTTTCTATTTTTGGTATATTTTATTTGTATCTCTTCTATGTCATTTAATGTTTTCTCCCTTATATGATGATAAATTTTGTATACATTTGAGCTTCTCTGCTAGAAAGTAAGCTCCTTGTCTCATTTTCCCCACAGCATCTAGAATATTGTCTTAAGGTATTGATGAATGTTGAAAAAAATAAATAAGTAAATAAAACCTTAGAAGAAAATACTGTTGTGTCGATATGCATTTCTAACTACTACAACTCTATGATGACATAATTTGATCAGGACAAAGATAGATATAAATCACCAAATCAGGAAAATGTGACTAACTCAAGACCTTAATAATAGATTCGTAAGTTGGTCACATAATTCCTTTAAATTGAACACATTTTCATTGTGTTGCCTGCTGTGTAAGTTACCAACTATTATTCAAAAGTTAATGAAAGCCGATAGAATTGGGGGGGGAACGGCAGTGATGAAAAATGAAGACATTTCATAAGGTAGCATGACACAAGAGATTCTAATGAAAATGATAAACTAGAATGTCCTTACATGTAAGGTAGCAAGCCATTTAGCAAGTTAGATGCCTTTGAGAAAATTTATAAATACATGACCATTGAAAGAGAGTAATTCATTTGTGCATTTATGATTCTGCGACAAACAACATTGTTGGCAATGTGCATTTGAATGTTGTGTGACCCCAGAGAACAATTACATGAAGATAAATTTCTACCTTGTGTACAATTTGCATTGTAACATGTTCAGCCTCAGAAGAAAATTCATCCAGGGATTTCATCAGATGTTAAAAAAGAGCTTAGAAAAATAAGCAATCGTTTTAATAACAACTCAGGTAAGGCAAAGATAACCATCTTTGAGTATGTATAATCATTACAAGGATTAAGCTTTGTGTCTTTCCATGCGATGGTAATACCCATAGCAACTTCTAGGGATTACAACTATTGCCGTATAAATCTCCAAAAATATTTCTCTTCATGGTATCCTAAGAGTTTATTGAACTGAATTTGAATGAGAGACAGGTGCTTTATTATGTATTCAGATTTTGCATGTAAAGTATTCTAAAAGCAAACCACTCCCCCCCACCGCCCTTGAGGGTGGGCTAGTCTTAATGACTTACTTCCAAAGAATAGAGTATAAAGAGGGAAAGATAGTCACTTTACGGTGGAGAAACTTGGCAAACACCATCTTCACACCACCTTAACTGTGAAGGTTGACATCTCCAGTGATGTCACATGGCTGTCATGTTCATCCTCACACATGTGTTGAGAAGGATGCTTCACCTTTGTGGGATTCTTTTCAAAAACCCAGAACCACAGTGAACTTGTAAGAAAGACATCAGATACACCAAGACTGAGGGCTACTCTACAAAATACCTGGCCAATGCTTCCCAAAACTGTTAAGGTCATGAAAAACAGGGAAAGACTGAGAAATTGTCACAAGAGGCTGTGGAGACATGACAACCAAGTGCGATGTGGTATCCTGGACTGGATCCCAAATCGGAAAGAAGACGTTAATGGAAAACCTGGTGAAATCCAAATAAAGTCTGGAATTTAGTTCATAGTGACATACTGACATCAGTTTCTTAGTTTTAACAAATGTACCATGGAAGCGGGAGGTGTCAGCTGGGTAAAGGGCATGAGAACTCTGTGTAGTATCTTTGCAACTTTTCTGTAAAACTAAAATTCTGCAAAGTAAAAGTTCGTTTTTTTTAAATCCTAGTTTTTCTGCCTCTGACATACAGCAGACACGTCACCATGGCAGGCCATTAATGTCTAACGCTGTCGGATCGTTCCAGGAGCCCTTATTTATCCATGCTATTTGGTAAAATGGACAAGAAAATGCACAAGGGAAAGCAGTTGAAAGACAAGGCATAGGAGAGCTTGAAGAAAATCAAAAGCTTTGGAAACGACGTATTATTTAAAAATTTAAAAAGAAGATTGTACTTTATACAGACAGCCACAAAAGAGCCAAGGTAATAGAAATTTGCTCCTACTGTATTGTGATTCCATTAAAATTCAAGCAATCTCTATGTTTATGCTCTTCTCAGGAAAGGCTCTGTCCTCCTGTTATCATGGCCTAGAGTTCTAAGCTACTATCACTCTCTGGGGAGAGCTAGGTTTTGTTGGATTATGTGTAACGAGGTTGCTGTCTGTATGCACCTTTTGAGAGAATATCTGAGCATTTCAAGTTCTTTTTCTTTCTTCAAAGTAGAATTTGGCTGCTGACTTCTTTTTGATGTGAACAAAGGGAGAGGCCACTTAAAAATTTGATATAATCCTAAAACTGAAGACCAGCAAACCAGGTCATAGCATTCTCTACCCCATCTCTGGTTTCTCAGTGGTAGATAGTCCTTGCTGAATATTCATGAGGACTATGACTAGCTATTTTTAAATATTTACAAGAATATAATTTTATTACTGGCTTTTGGGAAGCTGGTTCATAGTCTCATTGAAAAATTTCTTCTTGATTAATTTTAATAATTCTAGAAGCAAGTTTTGCTCATTATTACTAGTTTACCTCTTACCACTACTCCTAATAGATTTTAATTTTTGCCATAGATTTGCAAATACTAATATCGTTGGTATTTTCCTTCTAAAGGAAAACTTCAAGAACTACTGTATTTTCTGCATATGCATCTAGGTGAATTCCTTTGTATCCAATCCATTATTGACAGATTCATCCATCATTATGCTGAGATGATTACAGATATTTCCTGAAATTCGAAAAACTCTGTGTCCTCATAGAGTTTGCCATTAGGTAAAATGTTACATATCAATCCAGTGAGTTCCGGGAACAAATGTCACATGATTTTCAGCGTACAGGTAGAGCGAAGGCACAAAGTCTTTTTAGAATAGGAAAAGCCATGGCCATGAGAAATGCAGAATATCAGAATGTCAGGATTCGATGGAGCTTGACCCGGGTGAGAAGATGGTACAGAAAAACTGCTTTCCCAAGACTTTCTTCCCGTCTGGTGTTTCCTGAGTCCTCGGCACAATGGAACCTTGGTGGGACAGGGAGACTTCTTCCAAAGGACAAGATAAGGAGGGGAAAGCGCATTGTCTTCCCTTCATTTTCCTCCCTCTATCCCATTGGTTGGATGTCAGAGCAAGGCTTCACCCGAGGGCTTATCTCAAAGACTTGAACTTGCTGGCTCTGTGCTTTGGGATGCGCTCTAGTACACGTGCTGTGCTAAGTATGGGGAATGGTAATATTTAACTTGATACATTCTAACATTCGGTTATTGAAATGCCAAATAGCTGCTGTCTTCAACAAGATGTGCATGGTTTACCTGACATTAAAACATATTCGTGTCACTTAAAAAGTAGCTTTCCATGTAGAAAATTTCCTTGACATTAAAATCATTTCTGCTTCTAAGAGAGCAGTTTTGCTTCATGATGAAGCTCGTATTCCTCGATCTGCATTTGATACAGAGCCTGAGTCTTCATGGGTTCCATGTTTTTCCATAGTCTTCTTTCTGACACCTTTATAGGTCACTTTGCATTTATTTGTGCTTGCTTTTTTTCTGCCCTGGCTATGCATTTGCCAAGGAGGCCCAACAGAACGGAAGCCACTAAGAATGGGGACTTCTTACTTACTAATATTTATACCTGGAGCTTAACACAGTGCTTGACACAGAAAATCTGTTTTATTCCTGTTAATTAAAATGTACAGAAAATTACTTTCTTATCTCTTTCTATAAACTGACTTGTGTCCCTACAGCATGCACCTGAATTTAGAGTTCACGCTTTGGACAATTCTGTGATGTCAAGGGTCCTGAATCATTAATAGGTTCTGGGGAGTTCTGAGTAAACTTACCAAGTTTCCTTTCTGTTGGCTTGATATACGTTCTCACAACTGACCTGATTCTACAGCAAATATCTATTACCTCCTGGTGTTTGTTGTCCGCTGACCCATTTTTCTGGAGGCTGCTCCTTTTCTAGCTTCTCATGTTGTTGAGGTGTTCAGTTCCTTCTCTTTCTGACCTCATTTGCAGGAGAAGCAAAACCACCTAGAAAGCCTAGAGCAGTCTCTAGAGAGTTAAAAGGAGTAGACTAGTGGATAAAATAATAAATCTAGCGAAGGGATTCCACAATGGTGACAGCCAAACCTGCCAAAATGGTGAATCAACCATCAGATCATGTCGACCATCCACCTCCAGAGGAAGGAATTTGGTAGACACAAATAAACTAGACAGTACCTTAAGATGGGTTAGTTGCTAACTTCTGTTAACTAAATTCCACTGCATTGACAGTCTCCCTTCCCCAGTTCTGACATAGCCCTTCCATCTTCTCAGCTTTAATGTTTATGCTTCACTAGGGTAAAGCACAGCTCTGCCTATTTTTATCCCTTTCTACTAAATCATCCACTTGTAGTTCAGCACTGTCTCAGGCTCCCTACTCTTGCCTGTTTCTCTGCTCCTTTTTCTAACTCCCGTTGACTGGCTGGGCCAGGGGAGGAGGTCAGCATACTCTGCTCCCCATTTTCTTTCCTAGACCATTGTTCCTCCAACTGTGCCTCCAAATTTCTATCAGCGACCTCACGAAACTCAGTACTTCAAAGGCTCAAAAGTGATTCGTTTTCCAGGTCGGTCTATGGGTGATACCTCTACCTCTCACATCCTCTTCTTCGCCACCACGAACCCTCAGAACCCTTTGTCCACCCAAACTATTTTTATGACTTTCCAACAAATCACCTTGATGCCAATCTCCTCTTCTCCCACTTCTAACCCACTGCCCACTCTACATATTGCTTATTTCACCTAAAGAGTCAATGCTGATCTAGTTCAAAGAAAGAAAAAAAAAAGAAATCGAAGGTTTCTTTGTTTATTGGAGTAAGCTCAAACTTCTCATTCTGGCGTCTGAGGCTCTCTGTAACGTGGTCCCAACATCTAACTCCAGTCTTCTCTTCACTCTACATATTGCCTATTTCATCTAAAGAGTCAATGCTGATCTAGTTCAAAGGAAAAAAAAAAGAAATCAAAGGTTTCTTTGTTTATTGGAGTAAGCTAAACCTCCTCATTCTGGCGTCTGAGGCTCTCCGTAACGTGGTCCCAACATCTAACTCCA
>KE759762.1:20487-48669 GCA_000465285.1 Eidolon helvum
ATAAAATTTAAAGCCTTACATCATTTACGGTTTAAAATTTGTGATATAATTTTTATAATTTTTAATGATTGCATAATATTAATTGAATGTACTATCATTTACTTATTCATTCCCATATTGCAAAATATTTAGATTGCTTTTAGCTTTTAGATATTACGAATGGTGTTATAATGAGCATCTTCTGAACTGCTAAGAAAAAAAAACTGCCTTATATTATATAATCCATTAAAAAATTTATGTCTCTGTATTTTTCCACCATTGGATTTTTTTAATCAAGTGAAGTATGATGAATACTCTTGGTACATTAGAAAAAAGAAAGCAGTTCTATAAGTTTTTCTCTGTAATTTACCATTACCACTCAAAACTGACTTCTTTTGTAGTCATTAATTCATAATGACAACATAATAATAATTTTCAGAGCTCACATCCTGCTACCAAACTTTCCACTGAGCTTGTAATTAAAATGTCAGAATTCATTCCTGTCCCTGAAAACCATTTTTTTTGCTTTTGATATTTGATTTAAAACTCCGTTTTATAGATCTTAATTCTCACATCTTCTACTTCAGCTACAAAACGAATCTTCAAGGTAAGAAACAAGAGTTTAGAATTTAAAAATCTGTCCTTATTAGGCTGACATAGGCAACAGAGTCAGATGTTTCATTTTTTAATTTTTTTTGCCTTCTTAAAGATTTGAATTATTGCACAACCAGAATTGTAACTTTTCGATTAGACTGATGATAAATTATAGTTATTTAATTTTAAAGAGTGTTGTTTTTGTTTATTTTAAAAAGATTATGTTCAGATCATTCTTAAGTTAGACTCATACAACATCTTGGCCTGGCCCAGATTTTACATTTTCATATATGAGAATTGAAAAGGAACTTGAGATATTCACCAGTGTAAACTCTTACCCACCTTCAGGTCTTATTTCCTAGCACATCTACAGTCAACGATTACCTGGAATTCCAGTACTCACGATTCTTTTGAACTATTCACCATTATTCCACCTTCGAAGGACTGTAACAAGTGTTAGGAAATGGGTAATATACAGTCCTCTCATTTAATCCAGAACAGGGGAAGTAGAAATACATCATCTTACACTCATTTCTTTTAATCATTCTTGATGCTAATACTCAATAGTTGGCAATACCTACATGATTAACGAGGACTCACTATCTAGAATTAAATGAACCATTTTTTTTTTTATCAAGAATGTTCCAATCTACTTTCTGTTCACCATTAAATGTTCTATAAGGAGAGACCACTCAATCTGACAAATATGTGTGTGTAGGATAGGATGTGTATCAAGAAAAGCTATGCCTTGGATTTTTCCTCATCTGATGAAGGGCTGAATTTTTCCAAAACTCATCCTGTGGCTGAATGTTTCTGTTAGCAGTTATGCAACTTTATGAAAAAGCATGGTCTTCTCCAAATTGGATATACTATAAATTGAAGACATTAGTCATAGCTGGTGCTTTTTACTTCCATTTGGAAAACACATTTTAATACTTTTTTTCCTTGGGTCAAATTTTAAGTGGTGTATTGAAATATTGGAGAAGAGCTATCGTATGTAAAAACAAAAAAGTTGGACAGATAATATTATTAAAAGCTTTCTGTATAAGAAGAAGAACAGTATCATTTTTTTCTTACATTTCAAGCCCCAGGCATAAATGTATAATTTAACAAAACACAGTATGCCGCAGACTCATGCATACACTCGGCATGTAATTATTGAGCACTTGTCATGGGTGGCGCACTGTAATCACCTCTGTGGGGGACACAGAAGGAAAAGAATGGCCCATCCTTGCCTCTGAGCAGTTTACAGCACCTTTGGGAAGACAAGACAAGCATGAAAAGTGTAATAACAGTGTGGCGTATAGACTCTGTGACACAGACAGTGGTGCTTGAACGCGTGGGGACATGCTCTTGGGAGACTCTGCAGAGGCAGTGAGACTTGAGCCGAATCTTCAAGGATGAGTAGGATTTAGCTAGGTGAGGAGAGCCAGGGAGGGCACTCCAGGCTGGGGAGAATGTTTAAGAAAAGGCAGGACTATCTGAATGTTCAGGGGATGGTGAGTGGCGGGCTATGTCACGATTAGATCTGAACTAGATTTGGAGGTGGGGAGGGACAGGAAAGGTAACTGACTCTTATTACTACCCACTATACACCAGGCCCTTCATTTATCCTGTTGAATCCTTCCAATAGCTCTATTACTTCCCAGCTTTTTGATGAGAAAACTGAAGCTCGGACAGACTATGTGATTTTTTTCAAAGTCATAAAGCTGTCAGCACAGCCTTGCTCTTTCCATTGTACTAATCCCTTTAAATGTCTTGCAGAAGGACTTGGACTTGATTGTGAATGAATGTGTGAACATGTGACTGAAGGAAACCATAACGAGACATAGTTACTTTGTCCTATGAGCGTCTTAGCCTCTAGTGGCCTGAGGTCCTGAACAATGATAAAATAAGTACAAAAATGTCCTAAAACTCATGAATCCCAAGGTTTATGAGGGTAGAAAAATCAAGTTGGAATTCAAGGGTGCTTGGGTTTTACATGTTAGGTAACTTAACATAACAGTTTAGTTTAGTTTTATTAGAATGTAGTCTCGGTTAAAGCTTGTGCTGAAAAAATTTGCAGGTCTTCCTTGAAATTATTCACCCTAAACTTTATGCCAATACATTTTCCAGAGAAGGATGAATAATGGCTTTTTTTTTTTTTTTTGGTCTGATAATAATACAGGCATCAGCTGGTCTCGGTTGCTGAAGACTGGTATTTTGAAACCCTGGGCAACATAAGGTTCATTTTTTCTAATTAAAAAAATAGCTGACTCTTTACAGTAAAAAGAGAAAAGATTCCGTTGTGCCTGCCGCCTTCTCTCTGCTCCTCCTCTGCTGTGCCTTCTAACAGCTGCAGTACGCTCTGCATGATGAAGGAATGTGGCGGTTAAATATTCATGGCCACTTGCTATTCAATGTGTTCTTATTTTTAGCAAGTCACAGGCTACCGAATGACTCATTTAACCCAGTTGACAAACTTTCAGTATCTAATTTTTATCTATCCGAAGATATCTGCTTTTTCTGAAAAACAGCACGGTAGCCCTCCAGCCTCCTAGGAGAAAAAAACCTATGTGACGGTCCTGGGGCTTAGGTTTTAGGTTCGTTCTCAGGTCTCAGAGTTGGCCAAGCGCCGTGTATGTAGACCTGAGGCAGTGGGGAGACACAATCTGTCCCTGCTGGGAGTACGGTATCCCCCAGAACACAAACCGGGGTTTACTGGGATAGAAAGGTAAGGGGAACATTCTGCTCCTCTTCTTTCTGTTTCATTGTTCTTAAGGTCGTTCCCTTAGCAAAGCAAGGAAATATGAAGCAGAGAAAGGGGTGGGGGCGGGGAAGCTGTGAGTCTGTTTCCTAAAATGTGTTTACCTTTGGGTCCAGCAGGGCTGACTTCCCGGGCGAGTGTGCCACCTGTGTGGTCACACAGGACCCTGCATTCAGAAGGGTTGAATGCTCTGCCCTCACAGCCTAGAAATTCTCAATAATTTTGAACCAGGGCCTCACATTTTCATTTTGGACAAGGCCCCGCAAATTACGTAGCTGTGCCCATGGTACAGCGAAGTATGTGATGGAAAAGGTGCTCACTTCGCTCTAAGCAAAAGGCTTATATCAAGTTGGCTGAAGAAAAGAAGGCAACTCTCAAACCAAAGAAGTGGAGGGTGGGGGAGCAAAGCGAGCATTCCGAGGTCATGTGCCTTTCCCTGACTAACAGGGACGCACGTGCAACGTGTTCTCAAGGAACAAGGTGTGATTGGAAAGAGAAAAGGTGTATTTGATACCCCTTCCCATCTGGCTGCTTTTTATCCAAATTCTGCGCTCCTTGTTTACACTCTCCCTGTCCCCGCTTTGCTCTGTGCTAAGAGTCACATAGACATAGTCTGTAGCTTCGTTTATATAATTTATCATTGCTACTGACATCAAAGGTAATCTATCTTATATTGATATTATTAAAACAGAGAGTCTTACCATTATTTCTATTCTCAAGCATGGAATATAAATGAAGACCAACCTAATGAGAACAGCAAAGGCTATTTATTCCGAGTTTGCTACAGCAAGGGAGTCAGCCACTGACCCTGTGTCTTGGCAGAGACTCAGAGGCCAGCAGAGGAATGAGCAAGCTCTACGGTGGGAAACATCAGGACCTTAGGGGTCCCTGACTGGAGGCTGTGGGCCTGAGGGGCTGTGGGCGGGCTAACTGGAAGGGGGCATCTGTGTGATTGGTTAGGGGACCGTGTTTGCCTTCCTCTGGTTGCTGCTAAGTTATAAGTGGAGAAAACAATTAGGGAAGCTGTCATTTATTCATCACGTCCTGGCCATTTGGGGCTGATTATTACAGAAGTTATAACTTTGCTTCCTGGATTCTTAAGAGAGACAGTGATCTGGCTTCCTGCAAATCTGATTTCTAGCTGGCTGGCTTCCTAGGTTGTTCATTGCAGGTAAAGAGTAGATAATCGTCCAGGCCGGCAACCCACAGTGCTGTTCGCGTATATGGTCCGGCCATCGTCCTTTGTTTATTCAGTCTTTCCCAAGATCCTCCTTACTCATGGGGCTTTGTTACAACAAATTCCCTATTTCAAAAGTTCCCTTTTGAAAATACGTGTTTTCTTCCCTTCTAGTCTAGGTAACAATAATTTTTCATACTAAATGGACCAGATAATATACTGCTTAAGTCGTTTTACAGAAGAGGCCTTAATAGCTGATTTGCTTTGAGAGTTTACGTGTCTGGAGGAGAAAACAACTTAATGTAAGCCAAGCCTTTAACAATTCTTTTTTCTGCTTCAGTAAAAACAATATGAACTCCTTGATTTTTCCTCAGATACCTGAACTTTAGTCTTAGCTTCCACGAAATGATTTCTGACCTTCAGAAGGAAGGAGAGTAGAGACCAGCATATGTTGGCATATGATTCTCTTAGCCATCAATATTCACCCTTACTTAGAGGGGGGAAAAAAAAACTTCATAGACTAAGAATAGTGTGTCTGACAGAGTTTTTGTTAAACCATGATTCCACTTGACAGACATGGATTTCTAGTTGATGGCTGTAATAATGGTATTTGATGAGTTTTAAAGTCTTGACTGATTTAGCTGAGATCCCCCCTTCTCCGGTAAAGTTCAAAATATCCATAATTTATATCATTTCCATCAGTAACATAGATTAAAAGTTCTGGGGCTGAATCGCGAAATGTTGGAAAAGAAATAATTGTCATTACTGAGATTTACTGAATAGTATTTAAAAATACAATGTTAATATGCTTGATGAAATAGTATTCTCAAAATACACATACTTTATAGAATAGAATGGGATAATATAGAAGACATAGAATATATAACTCAGAAGTGTCTAGCATGGTTCCTACTCCTGCTCCTGTGGGCTCACTGTCTTCTTTCTTCCCCTGCTTCCTGCCAAAGCCAGCATCCCGGGCCCGGTTCTCACCCTCTCACATCTAGGTTGTCACAGCAGCATCTTCCCTGCCTTTACCCCAGTCCTCTACACAGCTGCAAAAAAGAGTTTCCACAAACATCCTTTTCATTACATCCTTCAAGTCCTCAGCAATTCAGTGGCATCATTAACATAATTAACGTATGTGACCACTTCATATGTGCCAAGTATTGTGCTACTTTACACGCACAATAGTGCTAGGAGCTAGGTTCTACCATTTTGAAATACGGATACTACTACTGAGAAGGTTAAGCAACTCATTCGAGATCTCATCACCAGAAAGTATGAAACAGTGACCATGACCTCCAAGCTCGACTTCTTCTCTTAGCCACAAGGCTCCTCTGAGTGGTGGAAAGGTTTCAGACAAGATTGGACTCTCTACTATTTACTAGTTCGGTGGCCTTGAAAGACAACCTCCACCAGTCTTAGTTTTTTCATATGTAAAATGGGAATGTTCTGAGAATCACACGCAGTGGAACCGGGACAAAAACCAGGCATGAGCTCTGGAGTCTGGCTCTTGCCTCTGTGCCAGGCCACGTGCAGTAAGCATCTACCTCCAAACCCGGGGCAGAGTGAGTGGGCACTTAATAAATGACGTTCAGCTAGCCAAAACAGCTCCTTGGACTGACTGGTTCTCAAGGCTCTCCAGCAGCTAGATCCTCATTCTCCCTGCTGCCTCCTCAGCCTCTCCAAGTTCACCTCTCTAATCTTAGCAGGAAACAAAGTGGAAAGAGAATGTCGCGTTAAGGGTCAGCATACCTGGGTGCCAGTCCTGGCTCTGCCCTATGAGCTGGGTGACTGTGGCAAAATCTGTTGTCTTTGAATCTTGCGTTTCTTGTCCACAAAATGAGATTATGTCTTCCTTGACTATTTTACAGGGTTATTATGAAGATTACATGTGTCGTTGTTATTATGAAAGCCCTTCGAAAACATAACAAGTGATACTGATCTTTTACTTTTAGGGAGAAATTTTGAAACTCTAGTAAAGTACTTGTAGCGGGTGGCAGGGTGGCACCACAACTTGTGGGTTAGAGAAGTCTCCCTGGGGGCTGACACTTGAGGAAAGTGGAGCATTAGCAGGTGAAGAAGGTTCCAGAGTGAAGCAGTGGTACGAACAACATCAAGGGGGTGTGACATGGCAGTGTGAGCTCAGAGAACTACGAGCACTTCTGTAGTCTTAGAGCTGGAAGTGAGGTGGGGAGATGCACACAGGGGTCAGGACCTTGCAGGCTCGCCAAGGAACTTGAACTCTGACAGCTCTGGAGCCACAAAGCCATGGAAGGGCAGAAGCGAATGCATCATTTGGTAGATCAGTGTTGTAAAAAGATGATTCTTAAGGTGCAGTGAGGATGAAATGGAGGAAACAAAAGGCTTTAGCCAGGGTCAGTAGAGGGAAGAGAGGGTGAGGAAACGAGGGATGATAAAATATTTAGAAGACAAAATATTTAGTGACACTTGTTGATAAATAATTAGTGTCTTTGGATAATAAAAGTTGACAAGTTCGATGATTGATCCTTAGCAAAACGCTATAGTCAATTTTCAGAAATGGTAAGTGTGCACTTAATTAGAAATTAAACTGGTAGGTTAATTTTACATCAGAATAGGTTGACTATGAACAAATCATACCAAGTGTGCCTCATCTTTCTTTATAAAATAATTATTTTTTCCACTATAAAATAATAAATGCTTGTTACAGAAAACATGGAAAATAGAGAAAAGATAGAAAAGTAGGAAAAGATTTTGCTACTATCGATATTTTGTTATTAATTTTTTCTAGAAATATCTTTTAATATGGTTATAATTATTCTATGCATTGTGCCTAACAGTGAATGTGTTTTTTTCTGCTAGCATTATACCTTAAACATGTTTCTTTTGTAACAAAATCTATAAATATCACTTTAATTAGATATTAACTTTCTATGGACGTGCTTTCATGTATAATTATATATTTACATTATTTCCAATTTGGGGACATTTAAAATAATAATTTGATGCCATTATGTAAAAGTCACTTTGCATATGTGGGACAGATTCTCTTAAGTTAGATGTCTTATAAAGTTACAGTGTTATAAGATATAGATATTTTAAGGCTTTTGTTACATATTATCAAACACTTTTCAAAAAGCTTGTAACAATTTAACAATGCCACTGGTAATGTAGGGGTATCCATTTTACATCTTTTCCTGCATTAGAGTATTATCATTAAAAAAAATAAAATCAAAACACATTGCTAACTCGATTAGTAAGAATGACATCTCACTTAGTTTTCTTTGCTTTTAAAAATATAAATAATACCTGCATATGAGAAAAAGTTAAATAGTATAGAAGGGCATAAAATAAAAAAGCAAAAATCTCCCTTTTTCTGTCAGTCCCAAACTTTTCTGCTTCCCCAGAGCAGCCATTGTAAAAACTTTCTTGAGAATACCCTTCTGAATTTTCTTTAAATTAAAGTCTTTGCAAACTATTTATATCAGACTGTTCTGGATCTTGACAACTTTCTCATGTCAATATACATAGCCTACTCTTTGAATATGTAATTATTTACTTAACCAGTAACCCTACTGATTGACATTTAGGTTATTTTTAATATTTTGCTGTTGCAAATAGTGCTGCGATGAACATCTTTGAATTAAGATCTTGGCGAACGTGTGTAGGATAAATTCCTAGATGTGCAACTATATTAAATTTGAGATCTAAAAGATGTTTGAGGCATTTACAATCTCACCAACAACGTAGAAGTATTTATTTACCATATGTTCACTGATAAACCTTGAACTCAGACTTAATAGTTTTTGTCAGTCTGATAGATTAAAACGTGTCATTTCGGTGTGCATTCATTCATAAATATTTAGTGAGTCCCCACTACATGCGAGGCCCTGCTCTAGATGCCTGGGACACAAGTGAATAGAACAAAGTTCCTCACCCCTGTAGAGCTGCTGAGGTGCTCGCACAATAATAATCATAAAACACAAGTGACTTATGCAGTAAGTCAGAAGGTAACTGCTGAATACACTGGAATCTCTGCCTTTACTGCCTCTGATATGGGTTTTCATGGCTGCACTTGTCACTGTGTCCCCAGAATGGATTTGGGGCAGTCACCGCTTCTTAGCCTCACTGGTTTCCATCGCAAAGTTTGGCACTAGAGTATCTGATTGGTAAAGCCAGACCCTGTAACAGCACTTTTGCTGTAAGGATGACTAGGAAAGTGATCATCTAGAAATTTCAGATTCTGTGATGAATAGAGCGCTCTTTCTCACAAGGTAAGGGATTCCTCAAACACGAGAAGGGGGTCAGATGCTGAGCAGTCAAAAGGAATGACAATGGCCCACATACTAAGTGTCTGATTCCTTTTTGCAAGTGCCTGGGCAAACCTCAGGGAATATACTTCCCCGAAATCAAACTGGACCCGGGAAAGTGGGTACCCAGAATGGCCAGGGGCAGATTTATGTAATCTGATGGACAAGTGCAGGCAAGAGCCAAGGTCAAAACTTAAGAAGCATGATCAGTTGTTGGGCCTAAGGGAATAATGCAAAATGTCACAGATGTGGAAGCTGCACGGCCCTGGACACTAGGAGATGCAGGGGAAATGCAGAGCTTGCCTTCGTGTGCATATGTGGGTCACATGTATTTTTGGAAACTGCTGAGGGCAAAGCTACATTTGTCATGTATCCAACAAATATTTAGTGAGTACCTGTGCTACATGCCAGTCCCTAGTCTAAGCATTGGGGATATAATAGTGAACAAAGCAGATAAATTCCTACTGATGTAAAACTGACCTGCAGTGGAGGAGTAAATGATAAAAAGAATCTCTCTCTCTCTCTCTACACACACACTCTCTCACACATACACACACTCTCTCTCTCTCACATACACACACCCCCCCCCCCCCCCCCCCACACACACACACACATCTTTATAATAATAATGTTAGATAGTGCTAGGTGCTCTGAAGTAAAATAAAACAGGGGTTAAAAAAATAAACTGAAGCATGATGCATGACTGATAACGCAATGGGAGAAGGCCTCTCTGAGATGGTACATTTGAGCAGAGACCTGAATGAAGGGAGGGAGCAAGCCCTGCAAATGGAGGAGAAATTCCAGGCAGAAATCAAAACAAGTGCAAAGAACCTGAGGTGGGAATTCATACAGCGTATTTGGAAAACATCGAGAGGCTTGTGTGACCAGAGAAGTGAGGTTGGAGACACAATCACGAACCAGGTATTTAGGGCCTAACAGTTTAAGGTAAAGCATCCTGACTTATTCTAAAGGTTATGGGAAATCATCAGAGGGCCTCGAGCTGGAGAATGACATGATTTGACTTACATTTTATAAGAATTATTCAGGTGGCTCTGGGCAGAGAACAGATTGTGGGGGGTGGGGAGGTGAGGGTAGTACCAGGGAGACCAGTCGGGGGCTACTGCCATGGTCCAGGTCAGAGATGCTGGTGGTAACAGTGGATCGAGTTTCAGAGAGACACAGTGTAGCTTTGTATAAGGAAAACCTCCGGATATTAGAGCTATCCAATGGAATGGTCTGGGTGCTACGAACGAGGTTTCTGCATTGGGAGGAGTTTGGTCTAGAACAGGGGTCAGCAATCTATGGCCCACAGACCAAATCTGGCCCACTGCCTGTCTTTATCAATAAAGTTTTATTAGAACACCATCACATACATTATTGTCTATGACTGCTTTTAAGCTAAAACAGCAGCGTTGAATAGTTGCAACAAACACCATGTGACCCGTGAAAACTAAAACATTTATTCTCTGACCCTTTACAGGAAAAGTCTGCTGATTCCTGGTCTAGAGGATTCCTCGGGTGCTTCCTCCCTTCCAGAGTCTCTATGGTTCCATATGTAATTAATTGTTCACTTGACACTTTTATGTTGTTTTTGTCCCATCTAGTTAATACATTCCTCATTGGTGTGAAGCATGTTTTCTACTTCTCCAATATCTCTTTCTACTGCCCTACCATAAAAACACATAGCAGTTTCCTTAAAATCTACTCTTGTTTGAGAGGTCAAGTTTGGATACACTTTGTGAAGGGAAAAAAGATCTGTTTCAAGGTCCCAATGGTAATACCGACATTTCCCTCCAGGACAAAGTCTACACCATTGGCAACGTCCATGGGGGAGCTCAATAGTTACTTAGTAAAGTCACCTTGAGAGTGGGGGATTAGGGACCAAATGTGTGAAGTCTGAAGATGACGCTCTTGCTCCCGGTCAAACACCAAGGCCAAGAGTCATGGAAACAAGTAACTCTCCAGCCAGGAGAGGCTGGTTCAGCTCTCTGGCTTCTGAAGATGCAAACAGGTCATACATTTGGACACTGGGATAAGTTTCATGCCTGAACAATTACATTTCTTTTAAGGAATGAGAAGAGTGTTTGTAGACGATAGAAACCAATCTTATCAAACAAAACAAAACAAAACAAAACCTAGACCAAACTAACCAAACAAACAAATAAAAAATTTAAAAAGGGCTTTATCTCTACCATGCAAAACCCCCGGAATTTAAAATGCAAACAATCCTGACATTCTCACAGGAGGAATAGGTTCAGATAAGACAACAGGGCTGAACAAATGCAGAAACTTGACAAAGGAACCTCTTGAATAAAAGGGAGGATTTCTTACTTAGCAGTGGGTTCACGATCTAGAACGCAATGCATGAGAACAGGGGGCAAGGAGCAGGCAGTATGTTTCCCCGACACTTACTGAAACTTTTGGTGAACCTAAGCTACCGCTGCTGACTTTTCAGAAAGCTGATTTTCCTGTAGTAACAAAAACATCGGGTGGATTTCTATTTTGAAAAACTCTATCACCAAGACCAGCTATGAGGAATGGATTTTTTGAAGTTGAAATTCTTCAAATCATTTTCAATTCTCCATCTATCTTGCATACATATACAAAATTAACTGAGAGGTAATTATTCGGACAGGCCAAACCAAAAAATTTTAAAACCTGTTATTTTGTGTTCTTTGTGTAGGTATATTAACGATTATGTGCAAATCCTAAAACAATGTTTACTGTTTGTCTCAGCAATTGCCTGGGCCCTTCGTTTGGGCAGTAGCCATCACAGCAAAATTATTCATTTCTTCCATATTTTTAGTGATATGTTATTGTGACCCAATCAATTTGAAATAGTTTTGCAGACTATTAATAGAACTGTTACATAAAAGCCTTTAGTTCTGGAGCTTAGCTTTAAAAATTCTTCCTGGAGCTCCCTTCTCTAAAGGCTAATAGCTATTTGGTTTATGACCGTTCATTTATGTGTACACGCCCTTGCTTGCTCAGTGCTTGTGTATCGCTTAAGGCAAATTAATCTAGCTAACCTTTATAAGCTGCATAGAGAATGATAATACAAATGCCACCTGATACTTTTTTACATAGGCGAGGCAGAGCACTGGTACAGGAGTTGTAAAACTTCACCAAACGACCTACAAGGGCCGCCAGACATTGCTAAGCTTCTGTTTTTTCCCGTCTATAGAATGGAAATAGTAATATATGTCGATATAGTACTAGAACAAATTATTTTGACATCATAATTGTGAATAGATTAATTATGAATGGATAGCACATAGAAGAGTATAATCATTATAAAATACCTTTCTTACACTGAATCTTAGAATTCCTTGGAATGATTCTGTATCTGGGGAAGAATGTGGTCATCACATCAGTTAATAATAATTAATAATATTTTCTTACCAGCAATATTTTTGGTAAGAAAATATTAGCAGTCAATAATTATGAATATCAAGATTTCATTACTGATATGGGAGACCATGCAGCAGATTATAGCTATTTGCTTATAGCAACTTCCATTCTCTAAACTCCTCTAATTATATCTCTTTTAAAACTTGGGGTCCTGGAGGCCACATTCTTTAAACTCTAAATCAGGATTTATAGTTTAACTTGGAATTTTTATCCTGTGACCAAGTATAGAAGATATATTGTAGACACCAAATTACCAGAATTTTGGAGACTTTATTTTCATGGGGGAGAATCAAAATATTTGAAATCTAGAAATTCCCTGATAATCAAGGATTTATGAACATGATACCTATGACAGCCCACAAATGCCCAATTTTGAGAAGTACAATTCAAATTTAAATGCGGAAAAATTGTCTGTAACTTCGTTAATACTGATTTTAATAAGGCAAATGTGCTTTCTATCCAGTAAATTAAAATGAGAAAAAAAAGGCAGAAAAGCAAACACCTCTTTATCATCAACTGGTTCTTTCAGAATTTTCTTCAAAGTAACCCTTTTGAATCCTATGACCCAATAAAGGCAATGCTTTCCTTTCTGATTTGTTGTTATTAAAAAAAAAAAAAAAAAAGCCGGGGTGGAAAGTGGGGAGGGCAGGGCATAGGGCAGGAATTGTGCAAAAGATAAGACATCTGTACTTGAAACTACACAGGTCAAATATTATAGAACATTTCATAGAAATGCTTACCATTATTTGTAGTTTATTTATTATAAACATTGCAAATTTTCATTTCAAATAGCATTCATGTCTATCAGATTTAGTAGAAATAAAGGCACTGAGGTGAAAGAGAGGTGAAAATTATATTTTAGCAATTACATAGGAGAAAGCGATAGTGCTTGCATGCCAAATTTCAGCTTCCTAGTAACCAAAGCAAAGAGAAAAATATGATGAAATTATGTAGCTTCTTCTTTCTAGTAGAAGCGAACAGGCCAATTATCGAGGACAGACAAACGTTTTCTGACACTGAGCTCTGAAAATAATTTGTCACAGAGGCTTTTGTATAAAGAACCTTGAACGATTTAATGGATGAGATTTTCCAGTTAGGTGATCTTACACATATATGAGAGCTGAACTGTTAGATGCTCTTTCATGCAGAATAGGAAAGAAGGCTTTCTCTCATACCGCCCACGCAAACACCTATGTCCATGTCCATGCACATGTGCCTTAAAGGAAATGTGCCGCAGGTGGGGCGTGGCCATAGAGAAACTACAGTTGGGTCATGACGCATGACTCTTCACCAAGGTGATAGAGGCGTGCTCCCTTTGAAGCCAGCATAGCCATTCCTCCCAGCCCAGCAGCCTACGTATTGAAAGTGGAGTTTGTAACAGCTGTTTCTTTTTGCTGCCTGTTCTTTCAAGGAGCAAGAAAGAATAAAAGGTAGGAGAGAATGGTACTCACATTATCTCTTCTACTCAATAAGGTCTGTGGCTAGAATCCTACTTGGCCTGAAGGGATGATCTGATCTCCGTTCTGTGAGCCTAGGAGAGCAAGAAAGTGAGCTAAAGATGAAAAATGCTGGCAGATATAAACGAAAATAGTAGGTTCACTGGGCTCTCAGTATTATAAAACACGACACCTACACAGGGAGAAAGATTAGAGCAATAGCAGAGAGGAATGTGTTTCTCAGAATGCTACTTGACTGCTTATTAAAGGCCATTCAAAACAAAACCTGAACAGGCCACTAAATGGTGCTGGGGTGGATTAACACTGGGCTGGATCTTACATTTTGAAATTTCAAAGTTCCTTTGAAGTTGGCATATTAGGAAATCACTTTCCATGTTGTACCCCTGTACGCTTTAGATGTTTCCTAATAGCTCTGTGATGAAAGAGGAGTTGACTAATTTTTTCGGATTTAATAAGGGGGAGGAAAAAGTTTTTTTCATGACAAACATGAGAATAATAACATCCCACAACTAATGAAGAAAAAAAGGACATTAAAGTCACGGGGCATTTGCTAAAGCTGATCTTTTCTTCTAAAGATTCTATTTCTTTTGGAAGTTCATAACAGTTGTTCCCTTAATGTGGCCATGGCCCTCCATCTTAACAATCTTAATATTAGGGTAATTTCTTTAAAAACATTAAAATTCAACTCGTCATTAATGTAGCTATCGTCGTCTCAATGTTAATATTATTTTAGGGAACTTTCAGCCTTGAAGGACATGAAATTAATCTGCCTCCTCTTAGGGTCACTCAGGTTCCTTTGAGGCCTGCAGGACACAAAGGTTGAGGGGACAGTGTTGTGTCGACTCCTGCCACAAACCGGAAGTTACTGTCTTTCCAGGCGTGAATGCAGAATACATGCTAAGTTCCCAGAGAAGCCATCTTGCCAACATCCGTGCTTCTTAGAAAAGCTAAAAACAAATCATGCAAAAATGAATAAATAATTAAGGGACACATCACATTCATTAAAGAGCATGTCATAGAAATGCACTGCTATTTCCAGGTAGCTGAAGCATTTGGATGGGCATCTAACGACTTTCTCGTTATCTCATCTGTGTATATTTATAAACTTGGCACAGAAGCATGCGTCACAATGGATCCCTTGAAAGTAGTGGAGGTTATGATGTGGGGGATGAACATGAAATTTAACAAGACGAAGCTTCTTAAAAGGTCAGCGGGGTGGAGAATAGTAATTATTCCAGCTGAGCAACTCTCCACAATACATTTTTTATGCAATAGCTAATTGTTGTGCTTATTTCCATCGGCAAAGGCTCCTTTAGCATTAAACATATTTATTTTCCGTTTTCCTCCTTAAAAAGTATTTCAAGCCTTGGAGGAATTCCATATGCTGTCTACCTATACTTAGGCAGTAGGCTCTTGTACATTTCCAGAAACAGTGAACACTGCTCTTCTGCCTCTGATGCAGAATTTCTCTCTTCTTGGTATCAGCTCTGGAAAATCAACCAGAGCTTAATGAAAACAGTCAGCACCCGAGTTGATAATATCTTCACCTGACCTTCGAGGGCCCCTGTCAAATAACTGTGAACACAGCTTGCAGCCAATAAGCTACAGTTTAATATAATGAGCTGACACATCATTTCAATAGAAGGAAGTGATAAGTATAGAAACGGTAGGTTTTTAAAAAAATTATTTTTAGTCCCTGAAAAATTATCATCCACAGTTTTACCGTGTTATATCAAATATGGCCCCTTTGCTGAGCATTCGTCCAAAGAAGTGGCAGAGGAAAGTGGTTTTGGAGCTGACACACCCACAGTGGTAGGAAGAATAAGATCAACAAAATAATTCGACATAAAATACCGTTTGTAACGCCATCATCATCTTAATTCCTTAAATTCCTATCGTGTCTTAGACTTTTCAGAGGGCTTTCACACACATTCTTGTTTACTCTTGTGGACCAGAGGTGACACACCTATTGAATTTGAAACCAACTGAATGGAGCTGAAATATATACCACTCAAGATGTGGCCTGTGAAGAACAGTCTAGATTTCCAAATTGTGAGCTGTCAACATTATCATAAAAACAAACATTAGGATTGGATCTGTAGAAGCAAAATGAAGAAGAGATTTGGGGGATATTAACCAAATTGTCATATTCTGTCTCTTTCCATCTCTTCCCCAAACTTTAATTACGGGAGGGAAAACACTGTCTTGGTCTGCGTGTGGTGTTTAAATTCATGTTGTTGTTGAATTTATCTGCATTGTTTGAATTCATGGTATAATTGTCAGTTATTTATGCAGGAAATTATGCGGTTAATCTGATTTTTCAGCTTTGAACAAAATCTTTGGTAGTTTAAAATACCCAAGGAGTAGGAGTTATTGGGACACCCTTCTTTTCACTTGAATTATTTCTGAGAATGATCATCCATAGAAAACAAACTTTATTGCAGTTTGCTAAAGCCATTTTAAGTCGATCTAAGTATAGTATGTTCATTTTGTCAATGATTTTAAAATTCAGAACTGCAGAATTTTACAACCTTGGGATAAGGTGGAAAATCAGCAATGGAGGGATGTTAAGATGTCAGTCTATTTCATATAAATATGTGAAACTAGGTGGTGAATTAATGAGTATAGATTTCAGAAAGTTTGGTTTAAACGGCACTGAAACATGCTAATATCTCAGAGAAGACTATAAATGTCAGCATATTTTATACTGTCTTCACTCATAATGGCTCCTCTTATACTCAAATTATGGCTATTTATTACTTAACAAATTGTAATTTTTAAATGTCTTCGGTCTTATCTAGAGATGTAGCAAGGATCCACCATTAAAAGTTTTCCTTTCAGGCATTTTGGAAACAATCCAAAAATAGACTCTTCATCTTTGACTGCATAGCATGTTTTAGTGGAAGAGTTATAATGGTAGCTATTCACATTTATTGCATTTTCTTTAAAGATGACTTAAACACATATTTCACCTTTCATTGCTCGGTGTCATAATGCAGCTTCATAAACTCAAACTTGAAACCACTTCTCGTTATGGCGCAAGTACTAAATATCTCTATAAAATGGGAAATCCTCTTTAAATTGTACCATCTGAAGAATTACTTTTTTACATCTCTCTAGGTACTGCATTTCATAACTCAATTCTTTTCAATTTTAACAGTAATTGGCTTTTTATAAAATCTTAAGTTGGGGATCTATTAGTGAGGATCGCACTCAGCTACCAGCTGCAGAAAACTTGACAACAGTCGAGACAAGTAAAGGGTTTAGTGGGCCCTGATGACTTCTGTTCATCCTCTTTAGCAAATGGCCTTTGTCTTCATTATCACAACATGGCTACAGCACTCCTGGCATCCCATCTGCATTCCAAGAAGGAAGAGAAGGGATGGGTAAAGGGGAACAGGCAAGAGACTTTATTGGTAAGCCTGAGAAGTCTCTCTTTTTTTCTTTATTTATTGAGGTAATACTCACATACCATATGATTCACTTCTTGAAGGTGTATAATTCAGTGGCTTTTAGTATATTGATAACGTGCAATCATCACTGCCGTGCAATTCCAGAATATTTAGATCATTCCAAAAAGATATCAGTATCTATTAGCCACCAGTCCCCATTCCACCCTCCCTTTCCTTAGCCCCTGTCGACCACTATCTACTTTCTGTCTTTATGCCTATTTTGGACATTTAAAACAAATGGAACCATATAATACAAAATGGAACCATATAATACATGGTGTTTTGTGTCTGGCTTCTGGTGTTTTGTGTCTGGCTTCTTTCACTTAGCATAATATTTTCAATGTTCATCTACCGAATGGCAGTATTAGTACTTTACTCATTTTATGACTGAATAATATTCCATTATACGGATATAACACATTGGTATATGGGCATTTGGGTTGTTTCCACTTTGGGGCTTTTATGAATAATGCTGCTATGACCATGACTATTTCTGCATGAGTTTTTATGTGAACCTATGTTTTCAATTCTCTTGAGTATGTATCTAGGAGTGGAATTGCTGGGTTAGAGATATACAGTAACTACGTTTTAGCTTTCTGAGGAGTTGCCAAAGTGGCTGCACTATTGTATAATCCCACCAGCAGTGTATGAGGGTTCCAGTGGGTCTGTCGCTCTTAAAAGCCTCCCTCCTCAGCGCCTCAGAGACTTCTGCTAGCATCTCATTGGCCAGAATGAGGTCACGTGACCACACCTATCTGCAACTGAGTCTGGGACAGTGGACATTCCAGCCTGTAAACAAACTTCTTGTCTTTGATTAAGAAGTGATCCTCGTCATCTTTCTGATACGGAATCACTTCTTCAAAATCCCTGACAGAGGGGCACCCCGCCTCCACTTGAAAACCTCCAGCGATGAGAATCTTATTTCTTAGGTGAGCCCCACTCCACATTTGAATGGATCTTATTGTTAATTCTTCCCATGTACTGAGTAACATGTCCGATAGTTTGCCTTCAGAAATAATAAAACAAAGGGAATATGGGAATGGAAATGAAATAGAGTCATTAATAATGTAAATGTGATGTTCCAACTCTTATTGCCTAGCTCACAGGAGGGTTCGGTAATTGTTTGTCTTCCTCACTCCCACCCCCCACCCCACTTTCCATCTTTCCCTTCTTCCCCTGTAGTGGGATGACAAGGAGAATACATTTGGCTATTCTGTTAAATTATACATTTCCAGGACATCAGGAACGATGTAGTCTAATTGACTTTGGTCCACACCTGCTGTAACGAAAGCAAACGTATATGAGCGGTAACAATTTTTTTCCCTCTAGACAAGAAGCAAGACAACTGGTGACAGAAGAAACCATTCGCAGACCTCATCACTGGATTATAAGCATGCTGGGTGCTTAATGAGTTGCTGAATAATATAACACTTCTTTAGTTCTTTGGCTGCCTCATGATTAAGTGCTATAAATATTTATGATTTATTACTGATGCTTTCGATAGCATCAGCTTTGGAAGGCTCGTGGATCACAGTGATTCGAGAGGAAACTAAGAAAATAAAACTCAAATGCCGTGTAAATGGCTTATGTAATTTTTCAGAAGTGGGGGAAGGTTAAAGGTATTCGGCGGCAATGTCATTTAAACAGTTTCTTTTATAATTGATCATATAGTTCACGTAAGAATATATTTATAACAAATGGGAGTTAAAGTTATTACTCACTACTAAGAACTCACTTTTGAAGGTGTCAGTTAGGCTTCAAGGTCAAAGAGGTCAACATTACGTTTCCTGCAAGTACTTTCTCACTGTGTATGCCAACCAGGGACCGATGCGAGGGGATCTTCCCTTAAAGTCAGAATACATGTCTCTGGGAATCAAGGCGTGAAAACATCTGCATCACCAACCCCAGCTGCATCTAACGACCACTTGCGGAGCTTTTTACTCCCTGTTTCCTTGGTTCTACTGGCTTAGAGGATTAGCCCCCCAAAATGACCCCTTGCATGAGGTGCATGGCAGTGCTGCACGGGCAGCTGTAATGTGGACTCTGATTTTAGAGAACTGGGTTCGATTCCTAACTCCATCAGGCTGTGTGGCCCTTGGCCAGTCATTCAAGCTCTCTGGGCTTTGGTTTCTTCATGGGGTTACTATGAAGCTTGAATGGATTGATCCATGAGAAGCACTTGCCAATAGCAAATGCTCAATTAAAAGCTAGGTATTAGTTTCTCCATTAAAAGGAATGATAAGCAAATCTGTTGACTTACAATGGACCTTAGAACAAAATAGATGTCTCTAAACCTTGTACCAGACAGCTTGTAGCTAAGACGTGAGGAAAATTTAGCATACACAGAAAAAGAAAATCATTAAAAAACTTTCTCCTGAAATGAATCCTGCACCCTAATACATATAACGAGAACAAATTATTGAGTTTGGCCTTTGTTCATATCTCATCTCATTGCATCCTATGACGGCGTTATTTAATATGCCTTTTGAGATGAAATGATTTGCCCAAGAGCACAAAACTACTAAGTTGCAAAGCCAAGATCTGAGCCCGGCTCCTCCAATCGATCAGTACACACACCACGTGTTGGCAGGAATACGTTCTCGTTTTGTTGCAAGAAATGGAAAGGCAAGTCTGGGGATGGGAGAAGAAGGAATGGAAAGAGCACCTTCGTGTAATTCTCGGTGAAGGAAAAGGATGGGTTCTCCCTGAGAAATGTTCACTCATCTTTCCTGTCGAGCCGATGTCCACCACATGGTTGCAAAACAAATCTCCTTCTTCCTGACTTTCCAAACCTCACTACTTTAAAATACAAAGCTCCACTAATTTTGGGTCACAAAGGCAGGGCACCGAAACAAAATTATTGTTTCTTTTAAATGGGAGGTGTAGCCCGCTGAGTGTAAGAAACCTTTGCATTACGGACTGAAGTGTCCTACTCTTGCATTTACTCACACCATTTAAGTGGAGAATAAAAATCCCACAATTTCTAACATGGGAATGCCAACGAAGAAAGCAAAAGCCTATTGGAAAATTTTGACTGACAGCTCAGTGCTCTCAGCCAGTTAATGAAGTCTCTCCCGCGTGCAGAGCTGCCTCGTGTACCAAAGCTGAGGTCAGATAGTCGTATCACTGAAGGAATGACATTTGTTTCCTTATTTGAAAAAGGATTCTTAATACCTCATCACTGCCATATTTTCCCAGTTTTGCTTCAGACAAAAAAAAAGGAGTTAGATAACCGTGTCACATATCAAGAATATTTATAATACCCATGAAAGTAAAACCTTTTCAGGACTGACTAGAAGGTCACTCAGTCTCCCTGAAGCATAAAGTCCTGATTGGAGGGGACGGAAAGCCAGCAAAACCAACCTGGCCCTGTTATGTCGTGCTAAAAGGCCCCCAAGTGAAAGCTGTAACTATTCCGGGAAGTGAAGTCTGTGGCGATGAATAGCATTTATGAAACATTTTATATCTGCCAGACATGCTACTAAATACTATGTCTGGTTTACGCCTGCAAACAGCACCAGGAGGTAGCAAATATGAGCTTCATATTAGAGATGTGGAAATTCAGGCTTGGAGAACACATGGAAGTAACCCCAGGTCTCACAGACGCTAACTGGCACAGCAGGGACCCAAACTCACGGCTGTGTTACCCAACCCAGGCTCTTTTCAATTTTCTACAACTTCTCCATCTGTCCTTGGAACATCACCCCTCTTGCTTTATCACCGAGAAGTAAAATAATCGTCTATTACTGCATAACGAATTATCACAAACTTAATGACTTAAAACAACACACACATTATCTGTGAGTCAAGAATCTGGGCATGACTTAGCTGGATCTTCCACCTCGAAGTCTCTCAAGAGATTGCAGTCAAGTCAGCCAGGCTTGGGGTCTCATCTGAGGCTCGACTGGGAAAGGATCTGCTTCTGAGGTCACGTGGTTGTTGGCAGCATCCAGCTCCTCACAGGCTGTTGGACTGAGGGCCTCAGCTCCTGAGGGAGAGCCCCTGCCAACCAGAGGCCGCCCTCGGTTCCTCACTCCGTGGGCCTCTCAGTGTGGCAGCTTAATGGAAGCTGTCTAGGGAGAGAGACAGTGGAAGGAGTCTGCCAGCAAGATGGACGCTGCAATCTTATGTAATGTGATCACGATAGTGACATTCCACCATCTGTGCCGTGTTCTACCGCTTAGAATACTTGTGCTCACACTCAAGGCGAGGGGATTACACGAAGATGCGGATAATAGGTGTGTGAGTGGAGGGGGTGTGCCAGGGAGTTACGTCAAATGTTCCCTGTCTTCCTTTCTATGTCTACCAACTCCACAAACTTGTCCTAAAGCTTCTTATCCAGGACCGAAGAAAGGTTTATAATTTAAAAATATACGTATTTGAAAATTCCAGCTGAGATGTTTATCTGACACTAGTTTTTAAAATGTAATTATTTATTATTTCTTCAGACTTGGGCTTTAATTCTTATTTGTTGCATAATCATCTTGTTTCTGGAAATAAGTTCATTGCTTATAGGGCCCCAGGGAAGTGTGAGTTAGTAGGGTTAGCAGGATCATGAAACAAACATATGGCATCAGTCCTAAACCCTGTGACTGTGGGCTTCCCGCCCAGACCCTCCTAGGTCATGCAGTGGTTACCTCTGCGAAAAATGCAAAGTGACAAGTCCTACACAGACGCTCCAGCCCAAGGCTTCTGGAAGGCTAAAGGCGCAGCTTACAGTAAACAGAGAACAGAGCACTTACAATGAGAAATCAGTTATAGAGGTTATCATTTTAATTGCTTGTTAGTGTCTCAAGCCTCATTGTATCATTGGAATGTAGCCTGCCTGAATTATAGCAGCTTAAAAAAGTCTTTTCATCGCTATCACCACGTACATATGTCTGTGTGTATATATATGTATGCATGACACCCAGAATTTAGCACCATGAATTCCACTGCCGCTGCAAAACTGTTCCTTCTCAACCCGCTTGACGTACACTGCATCCAAAAGAGGCATTGGAAGTCTTCCAGAGCCTGGTTACTCGGGGCGGGGGGGATGCAAACCCACCCATCTTGCATCTCCCTATAATTTCTTCAATAACTTCAGCACAGAGTGACATTGGTTTACAAGGAAAAGCTAACAGATTTTTTTCTATAAATAACTGGTTGGCAGTGCTGTAGTGACAATTTATATAATATAACCCATGCTTAAATAATAAGGTAACAGCTTTGGACTGTGAATTTTAAAATGTCGTATTGAAATGTAGACTGATGAACAGGCAAGATTCTTCTAATTATTTTAATGATAGGCTCTTAATGACAAGAAGGTGTAGAAATAAAAACAGGTTAAAATTACATTTTTAATGATGTGACACCTGGAAGCCTTGACTTCTCCAAAGCAGGTAGGGCAATCTATTGTCATCTGTAAACAATACATGTGTACGTAGAGGTTAAGAATATGTTTGTCAGAGGAATAGGATTATTTACGACCCAATTTCTCTCTGAACGCAAGTAGGATAAAGAAGACATGTCATGTGGGGAAAAAAAGACATTGGACTCACAGTCAAGAAGCTGATATCTAGTCCTGGCTCTGTGAAACCACTGGGCTGTGTGGCTACCCTCTCTCTCTTTCACTCAGTTTTTCACATGTGAAATGTGGAAGTTGAAGCTAATGAGCTCTAAGTCCCCTTTTAACTCTCTATAATTTAATTATTCTATTATAAAGAGTGACAACCCTTTAGGGAAAATAGATTGAGCCTATCTGTCACAAAATATTAATTTATATCCACACATAATGATGCCAGCATTTAGGACACAGACACTGCTTTGCAAAGACTTTATCAAAACCGACTTGCACTGATACCCATGTACCCAACACTGTGCTCAATATCATGCACATATAGGTGGGTAAGGTGACAAGGGAGAGAAAGGATAGTATTCGCCCACCCATGCAGTCATTCGTTTCCTAAGCAAATATCTATGTGCTTCTATCAGGGAAGTTCTCACTGATGAGGTAAGATTTGAAGGGAATTCTAAAGAGAGTAAGCCATACAGAAAGCATTTCAGCGAAGGAGCAAACACATAGGCTCCAAGGTAGGTGTGGACTTGTTTTGTTCAAGGCTTAGCGTGGAGGCCAGTATGGCTGAGACCAGGCAAGGGAGGAAGAGAACACGGGGGCTGGAGTCCTGGAGGTGGTAAGGAGCTAGGTCACGTAAGCCATTAAAAATCCGCCCTGTGCAGCACCGGCTGCATGCTTCGATCTGTCTCGAAGTCCAGAAAAGTATCGAATATTTCTTATCTGCCACTCTCTCATGCTCTTCTTCAAGAATTCCATTAGAGCCAGGTCGGAGTCTTTCCACGTGTTATCTATGTTTTCTATCTGACATTTCATAGATTTAATCATCTCTTTCTCGTTCTAGTGCTGAACTCTAGGTAAGTTTCAATACTGTTTTCTGATTCTGAAATGAACTGTTCAAATACATCCAGTCTAGAGTTTATCCTATTCATTATGATTTTTATTTCAATAATTGCATTTCATCCCCCTCCCCAGGATTGCCAATGAGTTATTTTTATAATAACTGTTCTTGTTTCATCGATTTTGTTTTAGAATTCCTTGTTCTTGTTTTTTATGAGTGCTATTTCTTCCTTTATCTCTTTGATGATCTTAAATATACCTATTTTAAAGATATTTTTATATTACTCTATTATTTCCATAATAGAGTATATATACCCCCTAGTTCTTGACCTCTTTTGTCTCAGTTTTCTCCATGTATTTTGGAATTTGGGCATGAAGCCTCATGGTAGGTAAGAGATTTTATTGTTTTATCTTTTTGTTGCCTTAGGCTCTAACAATGTCGTGGTTGCTTTATTCTGGCCCAGGCTTTCTTCCTGTTGTCTTTTTTTTTTTTTTTTAAGCAGTTCAGAAGCTCCTGTTCCATTGAAATTGAAAAGATCCAGTTACCAACCCAGTGGGCTGCTTGATCCGTGTTCCTGCTTCACAGTGAAATCCATTATGTTCTTCCTTTCAAGATACTCAGCTTCAGGTACTCTAGTGCTCCAGGCAGAGGTTCGTTGCATCCTTTTTTATCCTTTCATGGATGCGGAAGTCCACAAAAGTACTGGTTTCACTCAGTGAAACTGGCTCTCTCCCCAGCCTCTCACAGGAGACGATCGCTCTCTGTCACCACCCCAGATATTAACGTTTCACAGCTGGTACCTGCTCTCACATCTAGCAGCCCATGGCTTCAGCCTTGCTTATGGGATTGTGTTTTTCTTTTGTTTTTTGGTCCATAAAAAGATTTATTTTGGTTTTGAGCATGGCCATTTGTATTTGTTTCTTTTAAAATATTTTTATCTACCGTTGTTGCGTGTTTGGAGCCCTGGACCAGGGCGTGGACCTTAAAGTGTTAACTTACAGGCCATCTTCACCAGAAATCCCTTCCGAAGGAATCTGACAAGATAGGCCTTAAAGAATTCATAGGCCCTGAGCAGGCTAGGGGAAGGTGCCAGCCATCACCTGAAGTCAAGAACATGTAGGACATGTAAGGAAGTGGGAGGAAATCAATCTGGCTAGAGAGGGCAATGGCAGTCGAAATCTAGGGAAACCCGAAGTAAGGGTTAGCTGTCCGCGTGTTTCTGTAACACACTGTACTTCCCCTCGCATCACATTCTTTACCCCTTCGCAGTTGCCTGACGGCAGGACCGCGTATATCTTACTCGCCACTGTACAGGGCCTGGAGCACAGTAAGTACTCGACAAATGCGTAAAATAAATGAGTAAATATTGGGCAGACAAATTAGGGTGTGAAAAAATACATTGATCCCACATAACTCACCGAACACGAAGCGTTGGTCTTTTTCTCTCCAGCTGATTGAAACCCAGTTCTTATTATCTTATTTCCATCAATGCCTCATAATCTGTCATCCGTGCTCAAAATGACAGTAGAAATGCTCCACTGAAAAGTCTCCAACAGCCTCCCAGGCACAAAATACAACCATCTATTTTCAATTCTCGCCTCGTAAACCTCTCTGCAGCACACTGCTGACCTTGGTTTCAGCAGCACCACACTGTCCTGTCCTGGGGGATTTGTGACAGCTGCTAGGTTAGGCAGCTGAAGACACAGATATCTGGTTAGAAGCAAGCATTTGACCAAGAACCTGAACAGGGAGGGACCTGACGAAGCTGTGTTTTAGAAAATCAAATCAGACAGGCCCAACTGGAACAGCTCAAGATTGGAGGCAGGGAAAACCTCTGAGACGATCGTACCTGACTTATCCTCACAGGTCTGTCTGGTATCTTTCTTTCCCATGAGGCATTTCCTGACCTACAGGGCTCCTTGGTGCCCAACCGTGCAGCCTAGGATTTCAGCTTCTATCCCTAGGACGGGATGCCCATTGACTGACACTTTGCATAGCTCTTGCCAGGTGCATTCTCTGAGACTAGGTCTTGTCTCTGAAACCCCAGCCCGCTGTCTAGGGTAGCAGCGCATGTGAGTCAAGAACGGCCACCTCCCTTTCTATCTCCCCTATATATTTTCATCTCCTGCACTTGCTGTGACTTCTGAAATGAGGCCTGAGATGTTGACTGGGCCACCAAGCTTCTCTCTCCATACTCTTCCCTTGCTTCTTCTGTCCAGGATCCTTCTTACTGGAAAGGGGAATGTTTGGCAATTATTCCTTGGCTCTGCCTCCTTATTGGTCCTGCCCCTTGTTGCTGAGGACCGTAAAGCCTTGCACTCTGTGCCTGTTTGGGGTTGGGACAGAACAGGGTGAATGGGCTTGTTAGAGTCCAGTCCTAGGAAAGCTGGAGTAGCAGTCAGATATCCAAATGTGATCTCAGGAAAGGGTTCTCGAGGTAGAGACCTATTAACAATCCTGGGCATGAGAAGATGGGGTTTTTAAATAATACAGGAAGCCAGTTATACAAATGGGACACAAGGCCACGGTTGGACTTAGAGTTGGATGACAAGAGGCTGGATTGTAGCTCCAGAAACACCTATTGTCTGAGGTCAGGACTAGTCATATCAAAGAGAGCAAGGGCTTAGCTTGTCGGTAGGAACCTAAATGGCCAACTATCTAAACAGAGACCAGCAGCAGAGTTAGGAGCCTGCAGAGAGCCTTGCATACACCAGTGTGTGTGTGTGTGTGTCTGTGTGTGTGTGTGTGTACTTAATATAGTAATGTAACTCATATATATAGTGATACAACTCATATATAGTTTTATACATCAAACTGTGTTAAAGGTACAAACAGTGTGACTCAGAATCTAAAGACGCCTCCTCTCTCTATAAGTGCTTTCATATTCTAAAATTATAGTCCTGTAGTGTCCATGGGGTTTTTTTTTAAATTTTTTTCAGCTCCTTGAACTACTTGAGAGCCTTTTCCTGGAGACTGGGAATATCACAGGCCACTTTTAAAGGCTGTAGTCAGCAAATGCCTCATGTAAGGTGAAGGGTTTCCTTTCAGCGGCCCATCTGGTAGAAACCTCAACTCTCCACACCTGAATTTCTTCTTACAATTGCATTCCTTCCTTCCTTTTTTGGCCTAGGTTGCCTTGTCTAGTTTTTGGTTAATAGAGAGATTCCTTTCTTCTCTACATTACTCTCCACTATTTCTTTTCAAATTTTTATTAATATACCTGGGGACAGCGGGGCATCTGTCATGGCCTGTGTGACAAGCTGCAGTGGTACATTGCCAGGGATTGGGGGTGGGCAGAGCTCGCTGGAAACTCTTAACTCAGGGTAGATGACTAACATCAGGAGATTTGTGCAACCTGCTTTTCAGAAGACACCTGACAATGTCTTTTTGTTGTCACCGTTTCCTGATGTCTTCATGGAATTTGGGTATTTTATGTCTCACTGAGGTTAACTGAGTCGTCATCTGATTCAAATCCCCACACTTCCCTGTCAGATGATTTCACCTATATGTGGAATCTACAAAATAGGATAAACAAACAAAACAGAGACAACCTCATAGATGCAGAGAGTATTTTGATGGTTGCTGGTTGGGGCGGGGGGAGACGCATGAAGCAGGGGAGGGGATTAAGAGGTATAAATTGGTAGTTACAAAGCAGTCAGGGAGACACAGAGTATAGCATGGGGAATAGTTAGTAGTACGGTAATAACTCTATATGGTGTCAGATGGGAATCGGATTTACTGGGATGATCACTTCGTAAGTTATACAAATGTCTAATCACTGTGGGGTACACCTGCAACTAATACTGTATGTCAATTGTAATTGAAAAATAAAAAATACATATATTTTTTTTAAAAACCCACATTTCCCAAGTTAATGATACAAGCCATGACGAAAGCTGGAAGCTGGCTTTGCTACAAGAAGCTGACAGTGATTCCATGTTCTTTGAGACTCATCTCCCTGTGAATTCTGAGTCCAAAACCACTTCCACGCTTCCTGGCTCTGAGTGTCACCTGTCTCCTTTATTTTCCTTTGAATCCGATGGAGTGAGTTGGTTGTGTGATACATTCATGTAAAAAATCTTGTCCTTGAACTTGGCCTTTGTGAACTGAAAGGGAGATGGACTTTTTCTCCTTCTCTGAATGCCTCGATTCCTCCCCTCCCCACTGTCCACTCCCTGTCTCTCATTGCCAGGTTCATACAGCCTTCCAAAGACATCCTGGCTATTTTGGGAAGGGTCATCTTTACAAACCCAAATGATCGGGTTGCTTTAGAAAGGGTAGAAAAGCTGTAAAACGACTTATTGACTCCTCTTCATCTGTTCCTTCCTACGAGTGTGCCAGGCACTGTGCTAGGTACTGGAACTGTTTATAAAATGCCCACGGCCTGGATAAATGGATTCCTCTTTTATGAGCTGTATAACTTGGGGTGACGTTGCTAAAGCTTCCTGTGCTAACTTTCTCCATTTGGTACTCAGCAACCATTCATTGTCCCTGTAATTCATTAATGATGGCCACAACAGAGCCTGTTATTGCAAACCTGGTATCTGGGATGAGAGGTACCTGGAAAAATCCCACAACAGTACCTGTGCGAATGAATGCAGCACGGAGCAAAGAATTCATTTGCGTTTTCTACAGAGCGTACTTTTTGTACGCTCTGTAGAAAATTATCCCCCCCTCCC
>KE759763.1:0-43859 GCA_000465285.1 Eidolon helvum
ACAGTTTCTTTTGCTGTGCAGAATCTTTTTAGTTCAATATAGTCCCATTCATTTATTTTTGCTTTTACTCCCTTGCCTTTGAGGTCCTTTTTTAAAATGCAATACATTTTAGACAAAGACTAAAACCATGGGGAAAGTCACAGCTGTAGTCTTCTCTATTTTCTATTCCGCTGTATTTTAATTGCTATAACAACAGCTAAGAAACTAGATTTATAATGAAACCTAAACTGTTAATTTAAATATTTGAAATCCCAAAATGAGTTTTAGAGTCTGAGAAATGACATTTTTACACAAAGCCTACTGAGCAGTGAGAGTCATTTGGGAAACTTTCTTCAACCTCCACAATATCTCAAAATATTTATATCACAAATAAAATTATTATATGCTTTTCAGAATTATCTCTGTAAATAATCACTTGAATCTTTAAAATTTGTGCTTTACCTCATGTCTCAATATCCTAGATAGAATTTATGGAAAATATGAAAAAGGTCTTAAAAGTACCAACTACTTAACTAACAAGATGACAATGTTTTGGCAAATTTTTATCATTTAAGGTATGAAACTCAGGCTCTCTGAAGCCTATGGGCCATAGATTTCCATCATCAATGTGTTGCTTTCCAATGTCACCCTTGGGTATTATTTTTCAGTCCAAAAATTCTGCTACTTATTGCTTTAATACAGCCTTGGAGATCATAAACAAGATAGAAACTATGATTTGTAATATGAAACAGTGTATAGCTAGTATAACTGCCTAAGCTGTATCAACATGATAAAAATATCTCACAAAAAAAAACTAAATTTACTCAATGTAACATGGATCTAGTTGTTGTCACTTGCCTGAATTCACATGTGCATGTGTGTGTGCACATACACACATTGGCTAAATATTTATGTATGTTATCTTCATTTTACAAGAGGGAAGATCAAAGCTCAGGTTGAATGACAGCCAGATATCCCAAAACTTTTATGGAGAGTAATGCAAATATTGAGTTCAGTTTTTCTGTCTCATATATATATATTCTTTCTCATGCTATCTTTCTCTCTTTAATTCTCAAAGAGAGTTTAAGATTGAAATGTCTGTTAATACAATGAAATTATGCCAAGGAAGTCATAGACATGTGAGAGGTGGTCATTTTTTAGTTTCTCTGATAGGTGGTAAAATAACCTTGTGAATGCTTTTGAGTGTGTGCATGTTTTTTCAGAGATTTCTGGTCCCCTATGATGTCCACCAAGATGACAAAGAGCACCTCTATCCTTCTACCATCTTTGAACAAGGACCTGTCAAAGATGCCTAGGTGTGGTTTGTTTAGAAGTTTGTCAATATCACTGTCCAAATGGATCACAGTTTGCTTTGTCATGTGTAATGTAGTCAGTTGTTTCTCTTTTGGTATACTATGGATAAGCAGGGCAAATAAAGTTAGTTTACCTAGTTTATTTCTCTTCTGATTGTATTCACTATGTTCTAAGTTTAAAGCCTGGCACTGGCCCATTGTGCAGATTAATTTATTATTATAAAAAACTGCCTTCTGAAAATGTACATAATACATTCATGTAACTTTCTTCTCAGTTATTATAATGATACTATTTGTGCCTAAAATGAATTTTTGTATTAATTTTGAGGCAAAAGAATAATGTTATTGAATACGTGGTATGATTTTATAATTAGAAAGTTATCACAGGTTCCAGAGTGGGAGTGGCTAGGAACATAATTAAGAACTTGTCAGAAATATAGTAAGTAGATTCTAGAAATCTATTTTATTCTGAAAATAAAATTTGGGTTCTCTTTTTTTCTCCCACTCAATCATTTTCCTAATAGGGTAGCTGCAGTCTCCAAAAATGTTTTTTTATCAAGTCAGACAAAGGGAATACAACCAGTTTATTTTTCCAAGTTTATTTATTTGGTCAGGAAAATACATGATTTGACTTCCTGGTCATCTGGAGAGGGGAAATGAATGCACACCTACCATTAACTTAGATATAAATGCCTTATCCCTCAAAGATTTTATTTTGAAAACAATAATAACAACATAATAATAACAATAACACAGTTCCTCTAAATGGGTCATAAACAGCAGTGCTAAAAGAGATTCACTTGGCTTTAGATGGTCTTGTTTTCTTTGCTTCTTTCCTATACCCCACCACTTCACATGTCTTAAGGATTTTGCCATGCACCTTGGAAGCAAAGATCATGGTCATGATGAACCATGTGTTTATCTCAAAGGTGGCTCTAGATAGCATTTAAGAGGACCTGATTTAGGGTTGAGAATGCCTAAGCATCAGAGCTCTGATTTTTAATCTGTTGAGAATCTACCCATTTCACATAGGTTTTTTTTGTTTTTGTTTTTGTTTTTTGATTATTTGTTTGTTTGGTTTTTGTTTGATTTGTTTTATTTTTAGAAAGATGAAAGGAAGAAAGAAAAAAGATCAATACCTTAGGAAAAATATACTCGGGAATTGAGGCAAAAGGGACATGATATGTGTGGGGGCAGGGAGCAGATAGAAAAAGAGACTAAAACAAAACCACAGTCTATTCTGGGAGATCCAGTATCTCTTTTAAAGCTAGGCCAGTTCAGAGCTATGCATTCCAGCAAAAGTGCAAAGAGTCCATATGATATAAACAGATTGATTGCTCAAAAGAAGTATAATTTACCCACATTGCTGGTACCACCCTGCAACAATCGGCCCAACATAGCCGTAGTGTTGCTACTTTGTGTGACCAATTATACATGCAGAACTGCATGTTCTGGATTGCATCCTCTTATGAAAGTTGAATTACTGAGCAAAGGCAGATGCCCAAATATGGTCCATTGGACTGAAAAAATACTTAAGCCACCTTGGCCAAGAAATGTTCACTAATGCCAATAAGTGCTGAAACTGTCTCACTGTTCTTTATTTAGATTATCTCATTGAATATTCATCACCCTGCAATGTAGAGATATTATAGTCTTATTTTTACAGATAAGTGAACTCAGGTTCAACAAGATTAAGTAATTTATCTAAAAATCTATGACTAATAGGGTCCACAACTGAGTACCTTGGACTCCAATGCCCAAACTCTTTTGATCATACAGTATAGGAAATTGCAGATGGAAGGGGGAAAAAGTGGCAGGGAAGACATTTTGGAGAAGCAATTTCAGATTTTTCTTTAGATAATTTACTTAAAGCACATGACACAGTGCCTAGCACATGGTAAATGCACAAAAATGTCAGCTATTATACTAATACTTTAACAATTTTGCTCCCTTGACAGTGTAATGACAGCCTTTATTGACAGCCTTACAAGGATTACAAGATTTGTAGATAACAAAATATATATTGTAATACTTTTCTATTCTTATTAAACTCTCTTAGCAAAGATGGTAGTTATTAATGTTTTAGTTATTCTATTTCTTTGATGTTAAGAAATATTTTAAATATAATTCAAGGAGTTAGTTGCTGACAGATGATCTCATTTGTGTGTCTATGGGAATGTTTGAAGCCTATCTAATTTTAGACTTTCTCTAGCTATAAATAGTTTGTTCTTGAGGATCAAGGTGAAATGCCTCCATGCTGTAGTTTCCTGGCAACACTTGGTGCCGTGTTACTTGAGAGTTCACTGCTTATATCATGTGTTAAGTAGTTTGGACCTCTCTCTAGGTCCTTCTGTGAGCTGGCTCCTGCTCTCCTCTCTAGCCTGATAATGACATTGCTCCCTGACTTTTATTGCAGCTCTTTAAAGACACAGAAATTGTAGTTTCTCTACTGTTTTTCAACTATCTGCTTTTGCCCACAGGATCCTTGTTGCCTAAAACGCCTGCCACTTCCCACCTCACTTGACTCCATCCCACCTCTTGCCTTGCGTGGCTAACCCTACTCTTTAAGATTTACCATAACTGTAAGTTCTTCCAGGCAGGCTGTGCCTAAAGTGCTCCCAACAAGATGGCACCGGTTGCTCTCCTCTGCTTTCTAGCCATACCAGTGCATATTTAATTTTAGTTATAATTACATTTTACATTTTATTATAATTATTTGAGTTCTCTGTACTTGTCTTTTCCTCTCCCCTCTGCCAAGAAACACATTTTATGGGTAAGGAAACTAAGACCATAAATTCTCTTTAATGACTAATGACTACAGAGTATGTGTCATTTCAACAATTTGGTGTTGGTGGTTCATACCAAAATTATCCACATTCTTTTATTCTCTATGTGTGTGTGTATTTCTTTTTGGCTTTGAGGAGAGGTGTTGGTATGAGATTTTACTGATGCAAACTATTTACATGCCTAATAAAGACATTATGAATCTTGAGGAATACTTCTCCAGAGGTTTTTTGTCTTCTCATTGAACCCTAAAGGGGTCTTCCCAGATCTTGTTTCTTCTCACATACTACTTGCATTGACAGAAGGATCTTATTAAAAGTTATGATCATGTCACCTGCATGTCCTTAAATAAGTATTTTAAATGTACACATGTCACTGCCTAGTATTCTCTGCCTGCTACAAAATAGCCCACTCTACCTTTCTTGTAGAATTTTGTATGTCCTCAGTCCAACTTAGTTCCAGTGAAATTGAACTTCTCAACACATCCTATCATCCATGCTGTACACTTTATTTAGAACACTCTTTTATTACTACAAAGACAAATTATTTTAATATTTTAAGATCTTTCAAATGTCTCCATTTTTTATACAGCCCTTTCTAAGGTTTCTACTTGCGGGCAGTTTCTTTTTTTTTTTTTTTTTTTTTTTTTTCCTTCCAAATCTCTTCATATATACTTAACTTGTGGGATTTACAGTTTTTCTCCCTTGTATCATAATTATGTTTGTGCTTCTCACATAAACTCTTAGTTTCAATTCCCACCAATCGAAAAATGAAGGTAAGTATCTGTATCACATGTGTGATAGTTACTCTTTTAATTATAAGTAACAAAGTCCAACACATACTTGCATGATTCAGAAAGGAACCATATTGGGTGGGTAAAGAGCTATTTTATGGACCCAGGGTTTCTTGGACCCCTCAAAAACTATAATGAGCAGCCAAGAAATTCATTCAAAACCAGTAGGATTTTTCTCTCTTATCTCAGATTTCTATGCTCATTTCTTAGTCTTTCTCGCCATAGATCTGTTTTCTCTGCCTTTTCTATTTATGTAGTGATGATGGATCAGCCAAAGCTCCCAAGTTTTTACCTGTTTTCAGGTACGAGAGTTCTTGATTCCCAGGTCCCCCTAAAGGGAATCCAATTGGCCAGTTTGGTCAAGGCCAGTTAGCTGTGACTACTTAACTCCAAGAAGTTATGTTTAAGGAGCTGTGAAAATGAGAGGCTATTGGTAAGGAACAGGGTTATTGAAGGTTCACCTGGGTGGACTTGGAGTAAAGGACATTATTAGAGAATTGTGATCTGAGATGGTATTCTAAAAATATATCTATTACAGTATTATCATGAGGGTCAAATATGAAAATTTGTCATACAAGAAGTATAGCATGAGGTACCTATGGTCAGATTACATGAATTTGAATCACTGCTCTTTACTCATCAGCTTTATGGCATTGGGGACATTGCTTAATCTCTGTTTACTTTAGTTTCCTCATCTGTCATACTGGGAAAGTATATTAGCTAAATCATAGTATTGTTATAAAGATGAAGTAAGTTTGTAAGTGTAAATCCCTATTATAGAAGTTAGTATATGGTCATCACTCAATAAATATTATTTATTGTTAAATTATTTTCATAGTTACTAATCATTAGCATAAAATAAAGGTTTATTTCCATCCTTTTATACTTACCTTTATAAAACTATGAATTTCTTGAGGGTAAGGACCATATGTTATACAACACTGTGTCTGTCAGAGTCTATAATATGGTTTCTTATCTACTCTAGACACAGTTATTGGGTAGATGGATAGGTGGAGGGGTAGAAGAAAAGAAGAAAAAGGGAGAAAGAGAGAGAGAGAGATGGAAGGAGGGAGGGTAGGAAGAAAGGAATGATAAAACTCACTCTTTAAATGCACTTTATGTTAGGAAAGGAGACCTGGCTGCTTTGTTCATAAAAGATATCAGCCTATAATCTAGGTACAGAATAAAAAAATAATACAACATGTATCTGATGCAGTGATATGACTGACTGTGTTCTGCTCTACAGATCGAAATACTAGACAGCTATGACTGTCTGGTTGTAAGATAAGATGGATTTCTCAATTATGATTACGAATGAATATAGCAACTAGTGATTACCAGCATTGTGCTGTCGCTACACATAATTAAAACCACTAGATATCTTAATTAAGATTATTAAAAGTTCCATTGAGACATTATTTAATTAGCAGGTTATATGCTGTATGATCTTTAAAAATCTGTCAAATGGTATGATTTATTAAACTACAGGTTATATTTATTGAGCATTTTCTTTGGAGTTGTTTTAAATATTGTCAAAGTCTGTAAAAGTTAATGTTGAATCACTAAGTAATTAGCTGCAGTATAGATTTCATTTTTGTTACTGCTTAGAAAACATTAATTAAGTACTTGGGCTTGATTAGATTGTCTGCCCTTGGGAGATGTATGTATAAAATCACAAGTTTGGAAGAGAGTGGCAGGGCAGTGTTTTTTATGCCATAGTAAACCTGATATTGGGTAAAAGTGAGTTCATGTCTATGCTGTTACTCAGTTAGGATGGTCAAGGCAAATATAATCTGCAGAATAACACCCTTTGACCAAGTCTTAGAACTGGCAAGGATAGATACTTCTAAAGTGAGAATGATAACATGATTACTGGAAGGTACATGGACATTGAGAATAGGTAATTCTGATTTAAAATCCAGATTGGTCACTTTTTAACTGTTTGAGTCCATACAGGTCCTTGAATCTCTCCGAATTTCAGTTCCTTCATCGATGTAGGAGTAAGCAAACTTCCTGTAAAGAGACAGATAATGAATAGTCTAGGCTTTTTGTATCCCATATGGTCTCTGTCACACATTCTATTTTTTTCCCTTCCTTTAGTTTTAACTCTTTAACTATGTAAAAGCCATTCATATCTTTGAGAACTATACAAAAACAGGCTGCTGCCTAGCCTAGGGACATAGTTTTCGGGTATCATATCATTGTATTATTAGATTTTACTTTTAAGCAGCTACTAGCTGTCACAGAGAAGTGCTCAGTAATTGTGGATTCTCCCAAGTATCAGAGAAACTAAAATTTTGATGTCTCAATCATGCTACAGCTATTTTTTAAAGTGACCCTATCCCGTCACCATTTGTGCTTCAAGATTCTCAGCTAGAAATTTGAAGTAACAATTCATGGCTCTTGCTGCCTGCCTTTCCAGTGCTCCTAATGCAGTAAGTGCTCAATTAAGGATGGTTCTGTTATAGTAAGGGCACTACTTAGTGTTCCAGCACCTCAGCAATCATAGAGAAGTGGCTCTGAATGGAGAGTAATAGGTGAAATGTAGAATAGATGCAGTCAGTTCTGCAGTTCTGCAGGACCCAGAACACAAAGGATAACTAAAGAATGGCTTTCCAAGTATCTCATATCTGTCAGTTACTACCATTTAAACTGAAATATGGGTGTATTGAAGAGGAAATAATAACAATCAAGTGGTGTGAATCAAGAAAGATTTCTTGGTACTAATATTGTTACCACTAACTTTGTCTAAATATTTTTCTTCTTAAAATTATCCAGGAAGGATTTAATGGTTGTTTTTTTTCTCTCTAGCAATTCATTTTAGTCTCTAACATAAAAACAAAACAAAACAACCCCCCACAAAACAAAACAAAAACAATAAATCCCAGACAACTGGAGAGCACACTTTGCATACTTTGCCTTCTGCTAATCCTGTTTTTCCCCCACTTTTAGAGATTTTATATAGGTTTAAGAATGTGATAATACAACCGTTGAATTTTTAAACATATTTGTACAGTTGCTATATAGCCATTTATAATTTCTCCAGTCCCAATCCTGTTAGTATCATTTCTCTCTCCTTTTTGCTCCAAGGTTAGAGATATGACCACCTTACTTTCTCTGTTGACAAATTTCTACATGCATATTACTTCTTATCTGAGGCATCATTTCTTCCCGTAGTTTTTCATGATCTTCTCCACCTTCAGTCTATGCCTCTTTATCACTCATCTTCCAGTCAGAGTTAGGGCATTCCCATGTGATTCTGTGTCACTCTGTTCACAATGAATTATAACTGTTAGTAACATATCTTGCTCTCTAGATATGTAAAATCTTGAAGAGCAAGTATTTTGTCTTATACCTCCTTTTATACCCAGCACCTAAGATAGCACCTGGCTCAGAGTATAAATTCAGAAACTTTATTTAGGATTGGCAGATAAAATACAAGATACTGGTTAAATGTGTATTTCAGATAAACAATGAATAATTATTTTTATTATAAGTATATTATTACGTAGGGGAACATTTAAGCTAAAAAAAGCATTCATTGTTTATCTGAAATTCACATTTAAATGGGTGCCCTGTATTTGTATTTGCTAAATCTGGCAATTTTACATTATTGTGTGAATGAATAAATGAATGAATAAATGAATAGCATAAAACTATTAATTTCTGTAGGTTTAAGATTAGAAAGTATGCCATAACAGAAAATTTTGTCAATATAATCTGAAATCCATGATTGAACTTTGAAGCATGTTTTTGTATTAACAACAGAGGGACTTACTGTGAAGAAATGACTTAATCCTTGAGGAACTTTCTAGATTAATAGAAGGGGCATAAAAGTTATAATGGTCCATCACCAGTAGGGAGGCAAGAGTGAATAGAATCTATTGAGGTTGGAAGTGTTATATTGTTAACAATGAAGTAATAATAATGATGATACTATCATATAAAGTTTATTAAGTAATTTTAGTACTCAGAAACTAATCTGCATGCTTTTTATATATTTTGTTGCTTATTCTTCACAAAATTACCTTAATTAAATATTGTTATTTTTCCAATTTTTTTTTCAAGAAAATAGAGAAGCAGACAGAACTTAAGTATCTTACTCAAGATCACACAGCTAATTAATGGCACATTTGATATTTGAACCTACATGAAATAATTCTTGACTCTGCTTTTCTAATTACCATTCTCTATTCTCTCAGTGAGATTTACGATGACTTAGTATATATGATTGATGTATCTTGTGTGATTAAATTATGAAAACCTATAAGGGGAAAATTTATTTTCCAATTACTAGTGGAAATGATAAAAATACAGTCCCAAAGAAATATAAAATATAAAAATATTGATTATTATATACATACATGGATATCTATATAATATGTTTGTATATATACACGTTCAGTTGGAAGCTTAACCTAACAGTTGCGAAGGATGTTAATTAGCAGATGTCCCTTCTGAAAAAATACCTTCCTTAATTTGTCATCTAGTTCCTGTAATGGCTGCCAGTGAAAGTGGGGCAAAAGTCGGTGCTAATAAGTGACACCGGAGGATACTGTGTCAAACATTTTTACTTGCTCCACCTGCCAAGCTGGTATCTCTTCAGTGTAGTTAGAGTAGGCCAGAATAAGTTAGCTCTATCCCTGCTCACTAGGAATGGCTTTGGGGTGGTCTGGAGGTGGATAGCAGCTAACCATGCATTCAACACAGACGAGGCTTTCCGGGAGAGTATAAGACTTTACCAGCTTCTCTACCCACAAATTGCTCCTAAGAGTCAATTTCTATTTTATATTTCATACTTTAAAAAATATTTTATGACAGATAATTCAAGGATGTGATATAAAATTCAAAAGCTACAAAAGTAATTTGCCCTCCATCCTCTGACTTTTAGTCACACATTCTCTTTCCTGAGTGTAATTACTCTTTCTTAAGCATACTGAAGCAATCCATTTATTTTAATGTATACTTATATGTGTGCACATTTTACGTGAATGAAAGCATACATTCTTAGTTCTGCACCATGGTCTTTTCGTTTAAGATATTCTGGAGATCATATATGTATAGATTTTCTTCTATTATTTTAATATAAATTTTTTAGCATTGCATTTCATTTATTGTACAAAATTGTATTCTAATCACTTGCACATTGATGAATATTTACATTTTTTCCAATTTTGTTATTGCACATAATGCAGTACTTGCCCTTTTAATGCTGTTATTTCCCAAAAGTATTACATATGTAAGGTAAATACTTGCAAGAAAATTTTAACACATAGTGCTGAATTGTTATACTAAACTGAGTTGTCTATAATGGTTACACTAGATTGTATTTCTACCAGCAGCGTATTCACAGGCATTTGTGTTTTTCTCACTGTGTGATGACACATTTTCATATGTTTAAAAGTCATTTCTTCTTTTTCTAAAAACTGTTCATATCCTTTGCTTATTTTTTAATTGAGATGTTCCAATATATATTCTAACTGGCTTAGTTTTCTAATATTTAGCTTTTTAAACTGTATAATATTTTAAAACTATTTAAAAATGATTCTACATATACTTAAATCACAGGGGCTGGACAGGTAGGGCATGTCTAATATATCAAAATTTTTGGTAAAAATTGGTTAATATATTTAGTAAGTCCAATACCCTAAATTGGTTAATATATTTAGTAAGTCCAATACCCTGTTTACCTTTTCTAACTAACATCAGCTATAGGAGTTTATGTTATATGCAGTGATTTGGCTTTAGCGGTTTTTATTCAAATAGTCCTGTGTACACATTGCCATGACTTTCTTTACCTATTACATTGCTTCTTCTTTTTATCTTTGATTCAGTTAATCTTAAGTTTAGATGAAATTATAACATATTAGATGCACTGAATTCTTAAATCACCAAAGAATTGTTTGTTCAATTAATGCTAAATAGAAAATATTTGATGAGCTAGTAACCACATACAAATTTTTTTTTTTTTACAGTTTAACTCTATTTTAAAATTCTGGACATTTCTCTTCCCTAAAATAGCCCAATTAAAATCTCAATTTTAATTTTTAATTATCAAAATATGGTTTATAGACACATTACATTGCTTTGACTTCTAATTAGGAGAATATATTATTTCAAGTGAACGTGTCTGATTTATATGTGAAAATACATTTCATTAGTCACAGATAAAATTATGAGTATGAAAATCTATGCCATGATATGCCACTTACATATTCAGGTAGTGCATCACAATTATAGGCTTATAATATTCTTTCTATTTAAACTTTCTTGGATTCAGGATAAATTGTCTCAAGAGTATTGAAACCATGATAATTAGAACTTTCTAAAAAGTGTCCATGTTGATAAAATTCTAATTACAGAGGCAGACAGAGAAGTGATTTCAATCATCATTTCACATGTGAAACATGAAACAGAGAATGGGGCATTTTCTCCAGGTCATACACTAAGTTGGCAATAGAACAAGAAACAGGAGACACTCTTTTAATATGTTGCCTAGAAATCTTTACAGGAGAAAACACCCTATTGGCCTGAAGACACTTTAGGTAATCTTTGAAATACGTGACCATGGAACTTGACATTTATTTCAAACATGCATCATTGAGGTTTACTAGTACATCAATTCCAATTATCATTCCAACATGCTTCCATTTTCTCTATTTTAAAGGCAGGAAAATTGAAGAATGAATTTCAACCTGTGAAATGTGGAAGAAACAGAAAAAGGAAAGGATCAGTACATTATTTTTTTCTTTAATGTACTGATTACCTTTGAGACACACATTGAAATAATTTGTCTATTAATATTTCCTCCCCAAATTAAATTTTTTGGGGACAATTACATTACAAAATTATATGAACACTGAAAATTAAAACCAATCACCAGAGTTATCTTAATCCAGATTATTTTGTAAAGTATGAATCAGATAAGGAGAAGTGTAGAAGTAAGAGAAAAGTGAGTGTTTAGAATAAATGAACAGAATATTTATTATATTGTACTGCACTTTTGATTTTTAAATTTTTAATACAGTAATTCTTTTTCTATTTTCTTCTTAAAATATCTCAAGCATTCAGAAAAATATCAAAATGGTACCTAAAAAAAAAACAATGGAATTATAGTATTTAAATCTGTACTTCTAAACAACTAATAGAGTAATGGGATAAACAAGGATGTGCTCTTTCTTATCTCCATAAAACACACTCTGGGAAGATACTCTTTAGAGTTGTAAGCTTCACCAAAGAGTTTAATATCTGAAGTCAGAGTACAGAGCAAATACCATTTGTACTCTAACAGCAACAACAACAAAAAACTAGGATTCAGATTTTCTTCAGTGGTTATTTCTTACCCTAGTTATGAGGGATTGTAGAGGGATTCCATCAATTATAGCAACATTCAGAAGAACAAATGCATTCAACTATGGAATATGGAAGCAGCATGGATAACTGTTAAATCTCAGTTAAGCTAGTTTCTCAAAGGGAACACAACAGAAAAGAAATTGTGGTTTGTATTCCTCCACAATTGCTATTTTTCCTCCCCTTTCACTTTTACTAATTCCATTTATTAATTCAAACCTGATGAAATTGCTAATAAATGGTCATTTTTAACTAAAAAAAAAAAAAAAAAACAGTTGCATGTGTTTCAACCTGATGAGTGTCTGTGTTTATTGTCATTGAAACATGCCATAGAATTTAAAGTTCATATGTCACACACACACAAAAAATCATTATTCCATCAACCCAGCAGGAGTAATAGGAGAAAAGAATGTGAAAATTTAATTTTTCCAAGTTCATTACTCTCATTTTACTTATTGTGATGTTCCATGAGTATAGATTCAAAGGGATTTGTATTTCCTCAAGAAGTGAATACATATAATACATGGAAATATTTGCCTATGTTACAAGGAAGAATACACTTTGGAGTTACTATATGGATAACACATAATTTTCTGCCTAGAGAAGCATTCTCTTTAAGGTCATGTCATGAGTCTCTGTTATTTTTTAGAAACCAGAGACTGCCTTGAGTGGCTCAAAAGTGGATATCCTCTAAATTCAATTATGTGGTGATCATAAGTTGATATATATTCTTGAAAATATATTGATTTTCATGTATTTGTTTTTTCATTACTCCTATATTCTGTTATACTTTGGAAGATTCTAAAGAGAATAGATCATATTTTCTGTTTAGATACATTCTTTAATATATAAATGACTATATAGTAACATTTGTTTTAATAAGTGGAAATGCCATCAGTATTCTAAAATTATTCGTTTAAAATAATATTCTTGATACTTTATTTTATTATGGCATACAAATTGTTTTTTCTAATCAAGCTTAAGCTTTTCAACTAATTTTTAAGATTTTATTTAATATGGTAAAGAAAAAGGTGTTTATTTAGTCAATCTCTTTTTAAAACTAAATCTTTAGTGTAGCCTACAGGAACTAAATAGCTACGCTTTCCTCTCTGGCAGTTCCTGATCTCTTCCATCTTTTCCTCATTCCCTGAATTTCAACATTTTTGTTTTATAATAAGCTGTTTTCTACCTCAAGATTATTGCATATGTTGTACTTCTTTTCTAGAAAATACATCTCACAACTCATCTTGCTAACTCAACACATCTTTCAAGGCTTAGTTTTTAATACCTTCAAAAAGATAGTCTGACCTCTGAATTTCCAAGTGGGATCCTATTACATCTCTGATTGCAGCTGTCTGATCAGAATTTTGTATTATACATTTGCATATAAATGTAACATCTGTCTCTGCTGGACCTCTGGATTCAGGCATTTAAAGTATAATAGCCCTCAGTAAATAGGTCTTAAAATAATTATTGACTTATTATATTCATAATGCATGTGAATACTTAAGAATAATAAAGTGTTTGAAGGATATACACCAAGGCGTTAACCTAAGTTATCTCCTGGCAGATAGCATTATAATATTTTTCTATTTTTCTATCTTTTATTTTACTATGTTTTTCTGTATTATATGTAGACATATTTTATGTGAGTTTTTCTTCTTTTAAAATGCTATTGAGAGAAAAAAAACAAAAGATAAAACAAAAAAATTTAAATATGTTTAAAAATAAAAATGCTATTGAAAGATTATGGAAGTTTGCATGGATGAACACTTGAACCAAATAGAGGATCCTTGGAGGAGCTGTATGTGCACATGCATGGAGATAATAGCTGAAGTATTTTAGTTAAACAGTTATTTGTCACAAGTGCAGTAGAGATCATTTGTTAGTCCATAGAGTGCCTGGAAAGGTGATAATAGAGGACCACAAACTCTAAAGTGTTGGAACTTTTCTCTTTTGAGTGTTTCTTTTGAAGTTCTCTTGAAAAGAGTTGACATGACTAGATTTACATTTGAAAATATGCAGCAAAATGAGATATGGATTAGAAGTATGGAGGCAGAGAGATCAGTTATGAGGCCATAATAGCATTCCAAGGTAGAGATGGTGATGGTCCAGTGTAGAAACAGTGGCTATGGAAATGCTATTTTTTTTTTTTTAAGAAAATAAAGCAAATATAGAACCAATATAATCAAATACGTGCAATGGTGGAAAGAGAAGAGTAAAAAATAAACCAATCACTTGAGCCTACGTAAATGCAGGAATGGTTATACATTTATCAAGATAGAGAACCCAAGGAAAAGAGTGGTTTTGAGGTTAAGAGAAAGTGACTTAGGTTTGAATTAGAGGTTGCATTGGAACTCCCAGTCAAGGGCATCTAGTAAGAGAAAGGTAAAAGTTAGAAATGGAGACTTAGAAGTCATTAATATGAAACTAATAGCTGATGCCATAGGATTATGTGAGATTTCCTCAAAAAGAGAAATCAGAGTAATAAAAAAGAATTTTAGAGAAACATAGATTTCAGCGAATTTTGGAAGAAGATTTAGGAAAATGAGAGCATAGTATCATGAAACTGATATAGATATTTAAGGAAAGAGGTTTTATGGAGGAAATGTATTCAAAGAGGTAATGTGCTTCCTAGGGACAGAGGACCCTAAAGTGATGATGATGATGATGATGATGATGATGATGATGATAAGCTATTATTAACGGGTTCCTTACTCTATGTAAAGCTTGAAGACACGTATTTATTTGCACATATTTATGTTACACTTAGTATGTGTGTTCTATTAGAATGTGAGAAGTGTAAATCATATTGGAATAACTTCATGACTAAATATAAAGCAGAGTCAGTGAATGGCCTGATACAACTTTTTTTTTTTTCCCAAGAATACTTATTTACTCTGGAACAAACTTTCAAATAGCACAGTTGACTTTGTCACGAACTCTACAATTCTATTTCATAATTAATTCAAAGTATATCACTTTAAGTGGCTCTTTGATGCTTATCATATCCTATCAGTTTTGAATATTCTACCTGTTGTAGTAATATTGACTTTGATTTTGAGATGGAAAAATTTATTTTGTTCTATGCGATCCAAAGTTAACTGTGAGCATTAAACTGTTGGACTTGACTAAGAATAAAAAACTCTGACCAATGGATCGCTCTAAGTTCATGAGCAATTAGAGTAGTGTCAGTTTCCATGAAGGCTGGCACTGAGGGAATGCTAGGACGCTGTTGACAGCCGTCACATTGCTCTAGAGCTGAAAGGAGAGAGCCCTTACGTGATAGCAACTTTGCATGAACTACATTCTACTTTGGCCTCATGCATTCTGTGTTCCCCTGAGATATTAACCTACTATTGAGTTCTCTACCAGCCACAAGACAAAAGAGAACTGCTTCAGAATAAGAAGAGTTGATGTTAAACCCTTGCTATGGATTATTCAGATACTGACAGTGATTCCACTTTGGGATACAGCAGTGATGAAGATTCCAGCGATGAAGTTCAGAGAATATCAGAGTCAGTGCAAAGAAAACTGTATTTGCAAATATTTTTGGATAATTTTTATGTTCTATGATTTCATTGAAAGGAATTTCTAACTACTCCAAAAATGCTTAAGAAGAGAATAGTACTAAACTGCATAGCTTTGATGGTAATTATTCGTTAATCAATAGCAAGTTTGTGAAATATCTGTTAATCTGCCAAACAGTAGCTACTTCTACAATAGTACTTGTTTATTAATTGTCACACTGAAATCAACTAATACAGGTACAGAAATGGATGAATATGAAGTTTTATTTTAAAAACAACATGTGTGTTAGGCCTGGACTGTTCTCTAGTTACATATATATTTACTTGCTGTAGAGAAGTGTGCTGAGTGTTCAGGGGCAATATGTGTTTAATGATAGTTTTTAATAAAGTAGATCATACATTATCTTATAACTCTAAGTTATAAAATTTTCTAATGGTCAGTGTGTTTTTCAAAATTACATTTATTCTTCTATTAGAAATTATAAAGTACCCTGACCTGCCAAAAAATAAAAAGAAAAAATAAAAAGAAGCTTAGTTTTTAAAAATAATGCTATCTTCCTCTTTCTTCTCTTCCCCCATTTCTAAACCAGTATTACACAAAACCCCTGCTAACTTGACAGATATTCTGTGGGAACCAGTATTATAACAGCTATGTATGGCTAGAGATAAGTTAAATAACAACATAGAACTATTAGAACCTCTGTATTATATGAGTATGTGATATTTTATATCTGAATCCAAATGATATTTGCTTTTAGCGTGATCCTTGGACCTACAAAGGACATAAGTATACACAGTAAGTCACGATATTGTCAGTTTATAAGAGAAATATTCTCTCATTAGAAGTTTCTACCATCGCTCCTAAAGTAAGAGATTAATATATGTCATTACTATGTCAGATAGTGTTTTTTTTTCTGTCACAGGAACGGGCTCTCTGAGTACACAGGGACAGAGTTTCTAGACACCTGCATGAACAGGCGTAATGACCCTAAATACCTTATTAGTGGAGATACAACAACAATGTAATTGCAACCTGAGTTTGACATTGAATAAACTTGATATTGAATAATTTGCTATTTTTATGTAACGTTATTATAAAGCAACATAGCAGGGCTAGGAAATAGCCATGGGTAGGAACTCGAATAGTTTGATTTGAAAATGGTTTATTGGATTAGCATTATAGTTGGATACCCATAAAAAAAGTATTAATACTGTTTTTATTAACAGTGAAATATATTTTTTATAATGATAGACTGCTCAGAAGTTATTGTGCATTAGAATAAATTTAGAATTGTTGTCAAATTAGAGCATGATAGAGTGTATCAGCAGTGGACTGTTGTGGAAAGAACATGGACTTTGGAGCCAGACAGATCGTGTTCAGATTCCAGGGCTGCAACTCAATATCTGTGTCTGACTTTGGTCTGTTACCTAACTTCTATCCCCATGTGTAAATTTGGGATAAAATACCAATCCTCTGTTATATACATTAAATGAGATTTGTGTGAATTGTTGAGTATGTTATTTTTGCTCCATGTTATGCATCTCTTTTGTTTTGACATGTGTCACTTTACTAGGCACTAAGACTAATTGTAGGCTATGACTTACAAATTATCCTTTTTAAAATAAAATATTTTCAGTTTCTATTGACTATGTCACTTCTTATCTTTGATTTTTCCCCATCTACATTTAAAAATATCTATGCATTTTCTTTTTATTGCAAGAAAATTGTATTCATTTTAAAAAATATATCTGATTTAGATCAGATAATTTGATAAAATGTTGAGATATTGAAAGTCTGTAATGAAATCATTTTGAAAAATTTATATACACAGGAATTATTATGAAAATGAAGCATTATTTTATATATATTATATTTTGAAAGACTGAGAAATTTCTAAATTGTCAAGATGGAAAAATATTTTAGGGAGTATTAGATTTAATATAGTGTTTTGTATAAGTTGTGATAGGATTTTTTTTTTTTTACACTGACTGCTACTTGCAGTAACATATGCTGCATGAGTGACAACCTCCTCAAAAATAAGCCATTCACACAATTTATGAAAAACTCAATGGACATAATTGACATTTTCTGCTTGTGTCCACTTCACTGAAAATTCCTACTTAGAAAATGATAATGTAGCTGAAAACATATTGTCTAATTTTATGGAGCAATAAAAAATTCCATACTTTGTTCTTGGGTGGGAATGTTTTATAAAACACAGACAGCATCTCCATAGGGGCAGACATGACAGTGTTGGTAATGAGAAGTATCAGAGTTAATAAACAACAGAACACACTGCTTTCTATGTGCATGGAATTGTGATAAACTAATCTTTGATTATCTAATTTAATACCACATAGTAAGTGGGCATTCTATTCCACTTTTTTTATAGATTAGGAAGCTGTGGCTTTCACATAGCTTGTAGCTTGTCTTGTAAAACTGACACCATGACACCAAAGCCTGAATTCTGCTCTACTACCCAAGGACCTGACTGTGGTACCTGTCATTCCTGTCCCACTGACTTACTAAGCACCTCGTATGTGCCGGCTTTCAGAATAAAATGGGGAGCAAAATGAGCCATGGAAACGTGCCTGTATGTGGTTTAGTGGGAGGGACATAGGATCATTAAACAAGTGACCACACCAATAATTGTATGCATTACAAACTGTGGTAGGTGAATGAGAGGTACAGTAGGGTTATGAGAACAGAGAACGTGATCAAGGTAATTTATATGGCATCTCTGAGGAAGGGGCACTGAGGCCATATCTAAAGGATAAGTAGGGATGAACTAAGCAAGGAACTGGAGAGGAACTTCCTAGGCTTAGGGAAGCCATATTAAGAAGCACTCATAACTGAAGTAATTGAAGTAGAGGTAGGTGTTCAGTAATTGAAAGGAAGCCAGTTCAGCTATAAGGAAGAATATGCAGGGAGTAACTGGGAGAATGATATTGGGAGTTGAGGAGACTGTAATAAAAATTTTAGAATCAGAAGAGAGTTTAATGTGGTAGATGAATTAAAAATATACAAAAATTCATAGCTTTTTTATTTCATAGTAAAAACCAAAAAGAAATAGAAATGGGAAAGGAATGCCACCCATAAGAGAAACTAATAATATAAACACCTAAGAATACTGTTTTTAAAATGTCAAAACCTGAGTGAAAAAGATTAGGAAATCTTATTTAAAGACAACAATCTAAATTTAAACAGGTTGAGAGTCATGCCATGTTTTTGTATGGAAAATTAATATAATCAGAAAGTCCTTTTTCTGAAATCAATGTATAAATATAACTCTGCCAGAATCCTGGTGTGGGTTTCTTTGGAAGAGGAAAATTATTTTAAAGTCTATATAAAATATGAATGTTTAAGATTATCATCAAGATATTTTTTTCTAATTCCATTTTAAATATTTATTATGGTTAATTATAAAGTTTTAACTTTAACTATAAAAAATTTTGAAAATATATGTCTTGGCTGTTAAGTTTTATTATTTATTTTTTATCCATTTTTTAATTAAATTTATTGAGGTGACACCGGTTAACAAAATCATACAGATTTCAAATGTATAATTCAATAACATGTCATAAGTATATTGCATTGCATGTTCACTGCCCAAAGTTAAATTTTCTTCTGTCACCATGTATTTGACCCCATCTACTCCTAAGTAACTTCCTCTTCCTCTCCTTCCCTCTGGTAACCCCCCCCCCCCCCTCCATGTCCATGAATCTCTGTCTTGTTTGTTTGTTGCTCCCCCCCTTATATCCCACATATGAGTGAAATCATATGGTTCTTAATTTTTCTGTCTGAGTTGTTATGCTTAGCATGATTATCTCAAGATCCATCCATGTTGTCACATACGGCAGTATTTCATCATTTTTATGGCTAAGTAATATGCCAATGTACATATGTACCACATCTTCTTTATCCAATCATCTACTTGAGGACACTTCAGTTGTTTCCATGTCTTGGCCACCCTGAATAATGCTGCTATGAAAATCAAGGTGCATATATCCTTACGAATAAATGTTTTCAAATTTTTTGGGTGAATACCCAGAAGAGGAATTACTAGGTCATATGAAAATTCATAATTTTTTGAGGAAATTTTATACTATTTTCCATAGTGTTTGTACAAATTTACATTCCCACTAGCAGTGTTTGAGGGTTCCTTTCCCCCTACAACCTCTCCAACACTTGCTATTACTTGTCCTGTTAATAACAGCCATTCTAACAGGTGTGAGATGGTATCTCATTGTGGTTTCCCCCCCCCCCCCCCCCCCCCCCGTGAAGTTGAGCATCTTTTCATAGTTGTTGACTATTTGTAGGTCTTCTTGAGAGAAGTGTCTGTTCATTTTTTTATTGGATTTTTTTATCGTTGAGTTATATGACTTTGTATATTTTTCATATTAGTCCCTTATCAGAGGCATTGTTTGCAAAGAAATTTTAAGAAGGGGAAACTTGCTGCACCAAGTACTAAATATGAGTAGCTACTATAAAGCAACTGTAATCTTAACAGCAGGATGTAGCAATAGTGAAAGGCAAAACAAAATCAGTGGAAAAAATACAGAATTCAGAAGTACATGTGAGAACTTACTGTATTTTTAAAAAATAAAAATCCACTAGGTACGTCTTTATTTTCAAGACTTCATAGCCTGTTATTAGAGATATATGATGTTTTTATTATGATTTTTAGAATGTACTAACACTATATTATTTCCTATGTACATACTCTTTAATGTATTTCAAACTATATTTATTATTAATTATATTAGAAATTTTACTTTTCTAAGAAAGATACATTTTTGAGTATATAATGTTTTCATGACAGTGGTATCATTAAGTTATTAGCTCAAAATGAAATGTGAATGTTAATTTACTGAATCCACCTTTGACTGCTGGATAAGACAGAGATATCAGGGCAGATATTTAAATATTTAAGAGGTTGATAGATATTCTTACAGTGATAAATTAGAAGCTTCTAAAAGGAGAGTACAAACAAATCATGGTCAGTGTGATTAACATTTGTCAAACACCACTGAAGCTCTAGTGTAGATGAATAACTGTATATTATAAGTTGTCCAAATGTTAGCCATGTAAAAACAAGGTCTCTAAAGTAAGAAATTAAAATGGATCCATTGTTCTTAAGGTTATAATGATAAATTCACACACAAATGGATTAATTAGACTTTCAATTTCTAGAAACATACCTTCAGGTCCTTGAAAAACTTTCTTTATCCATGTTCATTACTGTCTTTATAATTGTCCAATTAATTCATTAATTCCCCAAAGAACACAGTGAATAATGATATAAAATTTTGTTTCACATGTGTAACTGAAACTTTAAGTTTGAAGATTATAACTACAGGATTATGACTGCAGGATTTGTGTAATTCATGACAGGAGTAAGGTGGTTTCTAAGGACAAAGACATTTGAAGCATGAACAAAGTTTAAACCTGGAAGCGGATAAATCAGAAAAGTGTACATAATTTAATATGTTTCCTGAATTAATTAGAATGAACACTTTTATTTGATATTAAATGTTATTTTACTTCAATGTTTCTCTATGTTTTATATAGGGAAGATGTAAGAACGGCAAACGTAATTGCTGCAGAAGCTGTCACCTGCCTTGTGATCGACAGAGAGTAAGTACATTGCTTTATTATGCATATTGCATACTCATATCAGTGACATGTATAAGTTGCTGGAATTAGACATCATTTTATGGAGCTTTTAATACTTGTATTACATCCTTTCATTTTAGAATGAGTTCTATATTTGATTCTCATTTCCTGTTAGTTTTGGAGGTGGATGGCTCTGCCATTCCAGCCTTGTGATCTTCAACAAGATACTTAACCACTATGAGCTTTACTTCAATTAGCTCTTCTGTAAACTGGGGATAATTCAACATTATAGTGATGTTGCTTAGCATGATCATCTTGAGATCCATCTATGTAGTTGCAAAGGGCAGTATTTCATCTTTTTTATGGCTGAGTAATATTCCATTGTAATATGTACCACATATTCTTTATCCAGTCACCTATCCAAGGGCACTAGTTGTTTTCATATCTTGGCCACCATGAATAATGCTTCTATCTATCTTTATGAATAAATGTTTCCCCCCTTGGGGGGTAGATACCCAGAAGAGCGATTGCATTTCCATCAGCAGTGTATAAGGGTTCCTTCTTCCCCACAACCTCTCTAACACTTATTATTACTTGTTTTGTTGATGATAATAGCAGCCATTATTCTTGTTTCATTGTGATTTGGATTTGCATTTCCATAATGGCTAGTGAAGTTGACCATCTTCATATTTCTGTTGGCCATTTATATGTCTTCTTGGGAGAAATAGACATAGGTGTATATTTAGGACCATTAAACATTTATTCCATGATGCCTATCACTGAACTTTCTCTCTAATTTGGCTTGCTATTCTCATTACCTGAATGCTTTATAAGTTTCACTGCAAATATCAGACTATTGACTCTCCAAGAGCATGGTTAAAATGCATGGACATTACCTGAAAGTAGTCCACCAGATTTTTCCTCATTGTAGTGTTTATGGATAAGTTTATCAGAAAAGTCAAGTGCCTGACTCAAGGAGAAGAACTCTAAAACACCCATTTTAATGAAGTCTTTTGAACTGAAATAGGCTGTGAGTGTCAATGCGAAATGAAAATGAGGGAACAGATATGATCAGCTCAGAATGATGGAGTCAAATGTTGAGCTCACGAGGCTCTGGAGGGATCTCACTTGATTCACAAATCTCACTTTGGGAGCCCCTCTATGTTGGATGTCTAGATATAGAGCAGTGCCACAGCTGCAGAATTGTGGTTAGATCCGTGAACATTTCTGAAATAGATATGCCTTGTCTGGTTCCTAAAACCAACAGTAACTCATTCTTTCCTTCAACTAACATTTTACTAAAGATCTATCATATACAAAACATTGTTAGAGGCCATGAGAAGAATCAAAGGAGCAGCATCAATCCTGGTTTGGTAGCTAGCTTCTAATGTAGAAGATGTGATGTATATGCAAAATAATTATGATGCCAGGCAGAATGTAAGAAAGGTCCAGTATACATATTTATGGGAGTCTGGATAAAAGAGTGACTAATTCTGAGGAGACTCAAGGAAGTCTTTATGAAAGAAACATTATTATGAGGGAGATCTGGAAGTATAGGAGAGGCAATACAAATAGAGTGAACAGTATAGGATATACTCATAAAGGAAGCTGTTTCAACCAGCTAGAGTGAGACTGTATAAGGGTCGTTGGGGCTAGCTCTCCAAGAACACTGAGTGCTGGGATGAGGGTAACTCTGACAACTTTATGCAGCAAAATAGTGTCACTGTAACACTGTATTTGATAGGCTCATCTGAGAATGTAGTGTAAGGTGAATTAGAGGGAGAGACTGGAGGCATAGTATCTGGTTAGAAGTCTATAAATTCAAGTGATGATCCTGATACCATTTATAAGAGGGATGTTTAAGGTAAAACTAGAGGACTTTATACTTGACTGAATATGGAGAGTAAGAAAGAAATCAGGGTTGTAATCAAAACTGAGAAGATCTAGAAAGAATATAGAAGAATCAGTTTAGGAGGCACAATGATATTTCACTAAAAATATAATTAATTTTGCATACATATTGGACAATAAAGGACAGATGCCCCACAAGAGGTGCAAAATGTAGGACAAGAACTCCTGTTTGAGTTACCTAAAAATTAACTTAAAATTTGTGTATGTAGAGTTAACAGCTGAGACTATGAGACCAGATGAAATTGTGTGAAAGGATAGAGAAGATACAAAGGCCAAGTTTAGAATTTCAGAAATTCTTATATTCAAGAGTTAAGAGGAAGAAAAAAAAAAACAGTGAATAAAATTGAGGTGTTAGTAATCAGAGCAGTGTAGGAAACTTCAGAAACCAAGAGAAAATTTCAAGAGAAAATGGATAATCAGCAGTGTTAAGTGCAAGTGAGAAGCCAAAAGACATCCTCTTAAGAAAAGGGTAATAGGCTTAGTAACCTGGGAGAAGAATTTTAATAAAGTGGTGAGAATGGAATATAGATTACATAGAATGAGTGGGAATTGAGGAAATGACAGGCTAAACAGTTCTTTCTTTCAAGAAATTTAGTTAAAGGAAGAGGTAGAGAGCCTGAGGAATTACCAAGGCCTTGGAGAGTTTCCTTATGATGGATGTACACAAGAATCCAGGAAGATGGAACAAATGAAACACTGTAGGGAATATCTGAGGGAAATGAGGCCACAGGGGAAGAAATTGTGGGCAAACAAGTATGGATTACTTGGAGAACATATCTTTTTTTCTTTTTTTTTTCCTGAAAATAGAAAAAAAGAAAAAGAAAAAGAGACAGAAAATTTACAGAGATGTAGATAAGGAAAGTTTTGGAAATAAAGATGTCCTTAATTTTGCCTCTAAAGCATAAAGCAAGGAAATCTGGTCAGGGGAAAAGAGTGAGTGGGCCTGAGGGCTTGCCAGCTAATTGGGAATGAATGGGTAAAAAGTATCAGTTTATGTCCTTATAGTTCTTATCATTTGTGAATTTACACACATGTGACATCCCTCCTGGAAGGTAGATAGGATATTTTACAGAAGAGGAAACTGAAGCCCATAGAAGTTTAATAACTTGATAGAGTTTCAAAGTAAATGGTAAAACCCAGATTAATCTAATTATAGAGAATCAAACTGGGTGAGACTTTGTGAGTCATCTAGTCTAGCTTCTTCATTTTAGTTAACTGAGAGGATCAATTTAATATATGTAAAGGTCCATGGACAGCACAAGGTATGTAATAAACACTCAATAAATGTCCCCTTCCTCTTCTTACAAAAAGGCATAGAAATTTTTTGAATTTAGCAGTTTTTCTCTATAATCAACATAAGTCTCCTTTCAGGGATATGCAAACAGAGAGGCCACCTTGAGAGAGGTCTAGCTTTAAACATAAATATGAAGAAGATGGCTTGAGTATAGAACTCAAGAAGTGTTTTCTGAACTTTTAGAAGAAGGTTGAGCTTCCCACCAAACCGAATTTACAGCTTAACAGGAAAATCAAACTGTAACGAAAGGATCCTGTCAAAAGCCTGCTGCTGGTTCCTAATTTATTGCCAATTAGGGGAGCACCAGGGCTTCATCCCATGCAAACAGATGGCAGATATTAGAACTGTCAACAAGAGGAGCTTCTTTCTCAAATTTACAAGCAAGGTACCATGTTACAGAAGCCAGTGATTATGGTTTATCATTCCAGAGGGAGAGCAAAAGAACATTATTGCAACTAATCATGCATGTCAGAATTTTTTAAAATATGCATTGACAAACTAGAAAATGATAGATACATGGTTTCCTCAACAGGTATTCTCTGAGAATTGGTTTCTTGAACCTAATCGTTATCTTAGTAACTATCAGCAGTTATTCCAAAATTTGTGAAATTAGATTAAAAAAGAATATTAGATTAAAAAAGAACAATCTCTTTTTATTATATTTTTTAATATATAAAACAAGTAGGTCTCTAGTGCCTCCTTGTTTTGGAATCCATGAAATGAAATAAATATAAAAGTAAGTGCATTATCGTGTTTCATGACCAGTTACAGAATGTCTGCCTCTTCACTGGCATGAGATATTGTTGATGAAGTTAGAAGTTCAAGTAAGATCATATTTCTTTTGACCTGTTGAGATCATTGTTAAAGACAGTAACATAACTACTAGTAAATATTAAAAGAGTTACATATTTTTCCCCCAGGAAATTAAGTTCTAAGTTAGATTTGTAACTCTAGCACTTATTTACTGGGTAACTTCTAAGACTTAGGCATACTGTTATGAAAATTGAAATATTTTCATACCTATTGGTAAATAATAGTTTGAGCTCCCTGTGTGTCCCTTCCACCCCTCTGCTGTCCTGGCCATTTGATTCCCACATCTAGGACTCTCCAGATCTTTCCCTGATCCAACAACTAAAAGGTGACAGCTACCAAACATTAGGACCAGTTTTCATTCTTATTGGTCAGTCCTGTGCCATATTGGCTTTTAATTATTCTGACTATCATTCCTGATAATGTCAATCTTAAATGACATCACCATTGGTTTTTAAAATTTGTTTTACCAAACCCATTGTTTAAATAAAATTAATTAGAAAGAAAACAGAAACTTTTCTAGGTTCATAGAGTAGGCCCCCTAGAGCACCCATGGGTCCTCCCCTCCCTTCAAATCATTTCAGGTGGTTCCTAAGGCATTCAATGGGAACTCGGGAGTTACCAGAATAATTTATAAACCACATACTGCTAACCCTTTCATCAGTGACACTCATGATATTTAATAATACTTTGGAGCCAGTCTTATCATTGAGACAAAGTGGGGGATGGATACCAAAAGCTAGCCTAGAGGAAGTGCTGTGTACTGTGGCATAAAAATGATGAGATTAGGTGGGAGTGTCAAATATCAGATTATGGGGCATTAAAAATAGCAATCTTAGAAATTAAGGTATCTCCACAAATCAAGGAAGCCTAGGTGACTGCGGTTCAAATTTTTAACCTCCTAAAGCTATAGTTATCTCATGTGTAATAGGCATAGGTATACTATATTATTATTAAAAGTAGCAAGATCCAGCTACTAGGCTAACAATTAGAAGCAATTTATAAGCCTAAGGCTAGACTAAAGACCCATAAAAAATAGAGCAGCAAACTAGTTACCAAGAAAGATTTAACACAGAGAAAAAGTCACTGGAATTAATAAACCCAAGACTATTTCTCAATACCCAACTTGGACTCTAGGTATTAAAACTGGAATTCAAACCAGACTAGGAAGTTTGACATTTATTCATTAAGAAAGATAATAATGCCAGCTTCCTGTCTCAGGAAGCTGAGATGAACAAGACACACATTCAAAGTAGGTGTGAAAACAGCTTAACTAGAGACAAATCTGTGCCTGTATTAAAATATTTTTGTTGTTTCATTACTAGTGCTGGTAGCAAAAACTCTTATCTTTCTAGTTACCCTACCTTCCCCATCTAGCTTCTTTTTACCATTCAAGCTCTGTAGTCACACATGCATCAGTCTCTAAAGATAGTGCTTCTGGTCCTGGACTCTACCCAGATTTCCTCCCCGCCTTCTTGCTAATTGTGGATTAGTGCCTTTCTTTATTTCCCTTTGCTGTGGCTATTCAAGTGTTCAACTCAAAGTATGAGGCAAAAATAAAAATAAAAATACTAAATCTACCCTCTGGGCTATGTAGATGAAACAGGGGACCAGCCAAGTAGGAGCCTGGGAAGCCATCTGTATCAGGACTCAGAATGTCAGAAGAGACAGAAACATTAAGAAAATTATATTTATACAACTTCTCTCAGGGAGAATGCTCTAGGTGTTTCTGATGAGCAACTTGGTGAGAGGTGAGGCTTACCAAGACACATGCTCAAGGAAAATAGATGCTTACTAAATTGCATGAAGAATATAGTGGGTTGTGTTTACTGCAGGAGTTTTACTTCCAGAGTAGGATGTGCAAGTGTGAAGCCATAGTTGTATGACTTAAACCAGGCGTAGGAATTTTTTTTTCTGTAAGTGACCAGATAGTAAATATTTTATGACGTGTAGGTTAAAATGACCTTTGTTGGCACCTACTCAACTATGCTGTTGTTGAGCAAAAGCAACCAAAGACAATACATACATGATTGACATTGGCTGTGTTCTAATAAAGCTTTGTTAATAGACCCTGACATTTGAATTTCATATTATTTTCATGCGTCAAGAAATATTATTCATCTTTTAATATTTTTTTATTTCCATGGTTTCAAAATGTAAAAATCATTTTTACTAATGATTAGACAATGGGCTGAATTTGGCCTGTGAGGCACAGTTTGCTGACCCCTGACTTAATATTGAAGAATTGAGTGCAGCCCCCAGCAGTCCTGTTCTAATCCTCCCCCATGCTGTGCTCATGTGCTCAGCCTGTTTAAATAAAGCAAACACATAAATACGGATTTGAAGTGCCCTCCAGGTATGGTCCTCCAGGTGCCTGCCTCTTTCTATTTGCCTTCTCCTCTCTGACACCCTCTCCTCCAGTTCTCTTATTCTTTTCACTTTACTCTTCTGTAAGGCACTATTTTTTTTTTTATCATTATTCCCACCCCCATGCACATACTGTTTCTTTGTTTTTGACCCCTGCATTTAATTTTACTTTTCTATTCTCTGGGACTTCGCTTCAGACCTTGCATTAATTTGGCTAATAGCTAATTATAGATTAAGAGGATTCTCTACAAAAGTTATTTGCATTTTGATGACATACCCCTGAAGACTGAAAAATCAGAAAATCTAAAAGATTTTAGAATTTTCAAGTGCCAAGCTGAGAAAAGAGAAGAGGAAAAATTGGGGAACAGCAGAATCTTTCAGGCATCATTTTAACCCCACCAACCAGGTCAGCTGCATGAAGGCCCATGTATCTAGTGATATTTACCTCACCTCAGTCACCTGTGTCTTTGTCTTTACATAGTTTGCTCTTCTGTGTTCACATGATAGAGACTCCATAGGTAATATTAATCAGTAGCCATAATGTCTAATTGATAGGGTGATAATATATTTCACAGCCTTAGCCTTTCCTACAGCCTAAGTGGATTTTATTTTGGTTTATTTTCCAGAATGAAATCTGGGGTGATGTGAGAATATTGGCAGTATGATCACAAGAAAACTAATGTGCCTCACTGAAAATGGTGTTAGCTGTAATTATTTGGGCTTCTCTTTTTTATGGAGCTATTATTGATTGATAGGCTTTACAAAAAGTATTTATTAAGCAGGAGAGATAAAATCCAGAAGTTTAGAAGAAAGAGGAACATTATATTGGTTCAGTTTAATGATGTGCGTTGAATTGTAGCATGCCCTGAGCAAGCATGATCTAACTACAAAATAAGCACATTTCTACTAGAAAAGGAGTATGTCCAGAGACAGTATTTGTTGTTTAAAGTCATGGAAAGAGGTATGGTGCTTTAAAATAGTAGACCTTTTTCCTACAGCAAGTCTATAAAGAAACAATGTGTAACATCACTGACTAGAGAATTCATTGAGAAGGTGTAATTTCTTGTTTCATCCACCCAACTAGAACTTACTGACTGCTTGCCATATGTCAGACACTCAGACATCTAGTATTTGAGGGTGGGGTGGTAAAGGCAAATATGTAAATATCATTTTTTTATCTCTGTTATATGTATAATTCCTAGTTCTTATCTGTTAAGTCACCACCCCATAGAAGGTTCCAACAGTACTTTGGTAACCTATTGACTCTGCAAAATAGAAGAAGTCGTGTGTCATTAATATGTTGGTGGACCATTAATCATATTTTGAATATTTTTGTTTAAAAAGCATTGTTAAAAATGTTAAATGGTGACCAGATTAGTCAGAAAGTCTTAGCAGATATTTAAGAAAAAGAAATAGGAGGGACCTTCAGACCAGAGCTTGACAAACTTTTTCTATAAAGAGTGAAATAGTAAATATTTTCAGATTTACGTTCAGTTCTTTGTCATAAAAGCTTAACTCTGCCATTTGGCCCAAGGATTGTATTTTTCTAACCCTCATAATAGATCAGATTTATTTTACAGATGAGGAAATTTAGACCCAGAAGTGCCAGGTGCACACAAATCACCCAGTTTACTAATAAGAATTAATTACTATATATTTGACCCCCTTAACACTTACCTATCTTCCCTTCTCCCCCCTTTTGCTCTGGTAACGGAAGATTTGACTTCGGGTGGTGAACACTTAATGTAATATACAGGTGATATATTGAATTGTACACTTGAAACCCCCCCCATTTTATTAACCAATGTCACCTCACTAAATTTAGTAAAAAATAAGAATCAATCAAGATAGATAATATATTCACATTCTTATATTCTAATGCATTTGTTATATCTTAAAATTTTAAAACTTAATGAGCCCTTAAAAAATCTTTCTTCCAAATTTTTTAGAAGTGAGAAAGGTGAGTCCTGGGGGAATATGGATTGTCCAGACTTTTTAGTGCCAAAATGAGATGCAACAGAGAGATTTCATAACATCTGTTTTGGTGCATTTTCACCTGAATCACATTATGATTTAAATTACCATGATATAAGACTCATGCATTTATTAATACAATAAGCACATCTTGAGCATTTATTGTGTTAAGCTCTAGTATCGGTGCTGTGATAAATAGAAATACATAAAAAGAGACAGTTGACTTCAAGATTAGAATCATGCAAATGAACAATCGCAAGGATGATATAATAAAAAATGTCTGTCTGAAAAAGAAGAAACTGATGGCTTCTGAACTGAGCTAAAATATATTTATTGAATTAAATCTGAAATTAAGTCTACTGCTTCTAAGAAAAAAGATTAGAGGATAAAATTTTTGAGTTCCAAATGGTTCCAAATGGCTACTGAACTCACTGTGTCAAAACTTTACCATCCTGGTCGAATAGTTGAATCCCTAATTAAAATGACAATTTTATTACTTTAGCTAACTTATTTTCTCAAAAAACAAAAAAATGACTGACTGTATTCAGTCACTCTCCTGACCTTCCATGATAAGTGGGGCTCTTCCTGTTGCTTTTTACTGCACCATCATCTGCTTGCTGTGTCATGCATTTACACTTGTTGAACTATTCTGACTTAGGAACTACAAGCTCGAGGAGGACAGAAAACATGTTTATTTTATTCACTGCTACATCCTCAGATTTTAGCAGCACCAAGAAGTATAATAAGTACTCACTAAATATCTGAGTCATGCAGTATTGGTCTGGGTCCAATATAGAGACAGGACATGGTAATCTGAACAGGAAAAGTTTATTACAAAGAATTAGTAATTCTAATAAAGGGTTGGGGTAACAAGGGATTAGCTAGTGAGAAGAGACCACTTGAGGATATAGAAATAGCAAATATAAGGAGTAATCACTAACCCTAGGCCTGTGAGAAAGCACTCAAGGAAGATCCTTCACTCCACCCCCACCCTAGCCCCTGGCCCTGCTGGGACTAAGAGCTAGACTCTGTTTTGAGGCAAGATTCCTGAAACTTGGCACTGTTGACCTTCTGAGTCAGATAGTTTTGTTTTGTTGTTGCTGTTTGTCAACAACACAGCACATCATGACAACCAAAATTGTCTCCAGACATTACCAGATGTCCCCCAGAGGAACAAAATCACCCCAACTAAGAAGGACACAGCCATGGCTTGCAATGGCCGTGAAGAGCTTTGATGCCATGCCAGTAAAACTTGCACTAGAATTCTACCCTGCAGGGTCCCAGGGTAAGCTGTTCACAGGGAAGTATAAAACTACCTGAGGGTATGGTTAAAGGAGAGGCTGCTGGCTGCTTTATATTACTGAAGTAGCCAGACACTGGAGAAGCTGCAAGAACATTGCAAACACACTGGAAGCAGGAAGTAAAACCCTTTACTCTTATCGTGTCTGCCAGTGTTCTCTACTGGCAAAATTCCAGGGCCAGTTGGCAAAGAAAAATTACTTAAATAGCCCAGATCTCATTTTTACAGAGCAGTCAAAAATGGTGAATTTGGAGCTGACATTACAGATTCCAAACCAAATCCTATTCCGAGGTCCAGAGCTATAAAAATAAATAACAGTATTTTTGCATGCCTTGGGGTAACTCCTGGTCAAAACAGATGCATAAAAAAATCAACATGAGAAACTGTTACAGTATGAACAAATGCTTAGGAGAGAAGTGAGGGTAGAGGAAGGTGTTCTGCCTATAGCATCTTAGAGGGCTTGCTACACAAAGTGATAATGCGAGTCAAGTTTGAGAAGGGATTTTACATTAAAAGAGGGAAAGGTGAGGGCAGCTCCTGCTGAGAGAAGGGCATACACAAAGACAAGGAATTTTGGAAAGCCATTGTTCAGTAATAAGTAAAATTGGTAAAAACGGAGGATTTATGGAGCAAGGAACTGAACAGTTGATTAGACTGGTGGAGTGCCGGGAGACACGATTGAAAAGAAGAGATAGAGACAGATTATAAAGAAATCTAATATCTCAAACTAAAAGAATATGGATTTTATTGTCTGAGCAATAAGGAACCAACAGAAGACTGTCACTGCTGCAATTTGTATTTGATTTTGAAGGAAGGGGGTAGGAGATTGAGTCTATTGGGGAAGAACTCAAGCAGGGAGATTGCTGAGACCACAGCCACAGTCCTGAGGATTATTCACTGGCGTTTAAGAGTCTAACATTATTCTAAAGCAGATTTAGAGGAATAGTTAAATGTGAGAGATGAGAGAAAAGTTTTTCTATCTTGGGAGACTGGTGGTGTTATAACAGATCAAGAGTAGAGGAGATGAAGCAGGTGGGTCAATTTAGTTATGGATATGTTAATTTCCAAATGCTTAAGTGGTATTCAGATATTCAGACAAAGAAGTCCATATTCAGTTAGAAATGAGATTTTTTCTTTTTTTTTCTTTACAATCAGATGATGAATGGAAATTGATGTTGGAGTTCACAATTAATCAGCTTTAAAATATTACAATCAGACCTTTGGTTTTGTTAATTAGGAAGATGGTTTTGTTTTACACTGATGCATATATAATTTATTTATTTTTTCTGTAAATGCTTGAAATATTTTTATATTTACAATGCCTGCATTTCTTCCCATTGGATGTTTTAAAAACCATTGTTTAAAGATTTGGCAGTGTCTTTGAAACTCATAAACCAGTTGTATGAATTAAAAAAAAAAAAAAAACTCTGAAAACCTTCAGTTTCCAAATCTAAAAAAAATCAATCTTAATTTCTTCAGTTAAAAAGGTCATATTTGAAATTTCATGTTTGAAATTCTCTTTAAAAGTCTTCCGTATGGCTGTTTTTTGGGGTAAAAGATTATAACACTCCTTATGTCCTAGAGACAAAGCAGAGAGGAGAGGATGCCACAATCAGTTTCCAACAGAAGCTTAACAATTAGTTTAAAAATCAACAGAGTAATTATTAAGTTTGAAAGCTGAATTTTGCTTTAGATATTTACATTGCTTTTTTGGTAGAGTTAAATGGTTTTGCTTTCCTGGTGAGACAGTTATTACAGGCACAGCAAGGTCATAAAGATCTAAAACTTTCCTTTTCTTTTCAGGATATATAATAGTTGGTACTCATTTTATAATTCATAGCATAAATATACAAATTGGATTAGCATTAACTACAATAACAGTGAAATCTTATTCCCAGACTAAGCTTTACTTACAAAGGAGGGCCTTTCAGAATTTACTAGTTTGGATGAAGAGTACTGGTCATATTATTCATCTCTCTGCTACTATCATGTAATTAAGCTAATATGAAAACAGAAACTTAACCAGTAAAGGCAAATCAAGATTTGATAGTTGGTAAAGATGATGGTGTTCTTCCAGATAAACCGAAGATGGTGTATTTTCATCTAAATGGAAAATCCACGGGCCAAATGAAACTTTTTTGTTGTTTTTGCATTATTCTCATGGGAATGTCTTTGTAAACGTTTTTAAATTTTTATGCAGGCAATGTCTGGTGATTATAAATGTAATAACTCTTTTTTAGAGAAATTGGAAAGCATAGAAAAATGTAAATATATTGACATTCAACGATAACTACTGTTAATACTTGAGTATATTTCCTTAAATAGTGAGAGCACGCTGTCTAAAATTTTTTCCTTTGTCCACATAAAAAGGCAGCATAAATACATATACATACACATACATTTACACATGTAGGGATAGATAAACATATGGATAGGCAAATTTCAGTGTCATCTCTTGAACACATGTGCCAATCACAAAGCCAGTTGATACGTATCTACCTACATACATAGTTTCTATTTCAGTAAACATTCAGAGTACTTTTTCTCTTCCATTTTAAAGGTAAACATTGCTCCAGGTAGCCAAAGTATTGTGTTGCAAAGCATATGAAATAAGTAGAGGAATAACTTTGAACCTAATTCTCTCTGTTTTCAAAACCTATCAATCACATTATCATGTTGCATTAGTAATTCACCATGTATAATTTGAGTCTCTTTATCTCCTTACTAAATGTATTTGGACATGGAAGCTCATTTTAATTTTTTTATTTTGTGAAGAATTTTTTGCATAACCTTCGTCTCTCTTTAGATATGCATTCGAAAGTCATTGGTTTGGTGATTCTAACTGAAGGCTTGTGAGTAAATGATATTTTCTGGAAGAACATAAAAAAATATATGTCACAACTGGGTTTTATAAGGGCATCTAACAGTGGTGAGGAATGCTGCTAAATCTCCTGCAAGGTACAGGATAGGCCCTATAACAAAGAATTATCCGGTTCAAAATGTCAATAGTGCTGAGTTTGAAAAAACTCACTCTAAAGTTTTTGTAAAGTAGAGTAATTCTACTTTCCTCACAGAGTTGTTAAGTTTCAATGAGACAATGCAGGCAAAAAAACAACACTGAACAGGTAAGCAATAAATACAAGAAAAATAAGTAAGTCAGTCGATTGAGTGGAAAAAGTGGGAAAAGGACACAATTTGGATAACTGCTTATCTTTAAGGGATAGCACAGGAAGCAGTGTGCAATACATACTGAGAAATAGCATAGAGGAGGAGAAAGGGAATAAGAAAAGTGAAACAGCAGGGAACAGAATGTAGTAGTTCACTGCAGCACCACAAGTTTCTATTCCATTGTCTAAAACTGAAGAAGTCTACAGCCATGCTATCCCGAACAAGCCCGATTCCATCTGATCTTGGAAGCTAAGCAGGGTTGGGCCTGGTTAGTACTTGGATGGGAGACCCTCTAGAAAGACCAGGTGCTGTAGGCATAAAAAATAAATAAGGGATTGTAAACTGATAAGGTCCTTGTAATCTGTGAGGTCAACTAAGGATTGCCTCATCTAAAAGATAAAATAATAACAATAATAATTATAATAATAAATAATAAAACTGAAGAAGGTAGTCAGTAGGGCCATGGATCTCAGACAGATCACTGAGGATGGGACCTGGAGAGAGACCACTAAGATTAACAGCGGATTAGTGATAACTCTGAGTAATAAGAGTGGAAAGAAAGTAGGAAGGAATGCCAGGTCACAATAGGTTAAGAATTAAATTAAAAATGAATATACCAGCTAGAAAATGCAATCTATTTAAGCTTGATGGCTATTTGTTCACAAAGGATAGCTGTTTTAGGATTAGAGAGACCATCCTGTTTATAGACTAAAAGGAAAGGAAAGTCTAAAGGAAGACAATAAAACAATAAGAAATATTGTAATTAATAGAGCAAGAGTCTGGAAGAGAGAGACATTAAAGAGTTTATGTCAAGAGTAATAAAGAGGGGATTTGCTTTAGAAAGAAGTTTGGGTGCTTCCTTCAGGAGAGAAATGTGACGATAATGTCACTGTACTTTAGGTCCAGGGAAAGAAATGGATACCAAAATTTAACTTTTTGTGAACCTCTCAAAAATTACTAATGAAAAGTTTCTTAAATAGCCCAGATTTATCTTCTAAATTATCATTACTATTTCTTCATGAAACTTCATGTCATGAGCTGAATTAGGGACCCTACCTCCATATGTCGAAGTTGCAGACCCCAGTGTGACTATATTTGGAAATAAGGCCTTTACAAGGTAATCAAGGTTAAATTAGGTGTCAAATCCAAAGATCTGGTATTATAATAAGGAAAAGAATCATTAGGATGGTGTACAAAGAGGAAAGGCCATCCGTAAGTCAAGAAGAAAGACTTCACCAGAAAGCAAATCTGCTGGTACCTTGATCTTGGATTCCCAGCCTCCAGAACTGTGAGAAATTAGATTTCTGTTGTTTAAGTGACATAGTCTGTAGCATTTTGTTATGGCAGCCCTAGCAGACTGATATACTTTCTAATTGGGACATCTACAGATATGATGCAACAGAAGAAATAAGATGATCTATAAAAATGAAAAGTAGTTCTCTTAAGAAACGTAATTAATCAATAAAGCAAAATATGAGAGAGAACAGATATTTGATACCAAATCCTAGCCCCAGCTATTAACCAGGTGGCTTCAGCTTTTTTTTATTGGGAAATAAAAATATGAGTCAGAGTCAGGTTGTTTTCATTCAAATCCCAATGTTGACACTAACCATGTGATCCTGGGTAAGTTACTTAATTGTCTTAGCCTCCGTTGCTTTATCTGTAAAACAGACAATTCATGTAAAATAGTTTGTACAATTGCTAATGCATGTTTTGCTTGATAGTTTGTTATTACTAGATTCTCAAGCATTTTGTCACATTAAAAAATATATTTATCTCTTAGCTTCTAATAATTTTCTCTTGTGAAGTTTGTATTTCCCTTTACAGTCATATAATGAGAGCAGAAATAAAAAGTCCAGTGACAGATCAAATGTCAAAAAGTTAGGGATGAACGTTGTTTTTGTTTCAAAGAGTTGCAGGACATAAATAAATAACTATTCTAAAAAGATATTTTTGATAGATTTCTTATGGATTCTTAGCATTTTATTTTCAATTTACTTAGAAAATAAGTGTCTTACACAATATTTTATATTCCCATGCCATTTTCATTAGCCAGTGTTTTCTAGAAGCAGTTTTTAAATAGTCAATTACAAAAGTGAATTGTTTTAACTAATATCTGATATAATTGATATATCTACATAAACTAAACTGTATCAGCTGTGGATCTTTATTTTTTTAAATGTGGCTTATTTATTTTTACACAATTTTGAAAAAAGCTTTGTCAATTATATGGATTCATAAATTTTAAATAATTTCTAAGTAGATAAACTTGAAAAATATTTAATAGATTAAATAACCAATATTGTTGTAGATTCTGCTTTGAGAATAGGAAAATCTGGAGAAAAATTAAACATTTGTTTGTATATTCTTATTGAGAAAATTGATCTCAAATTGTCTTAGAATTGAGAAGCTATTGCATTATGAAAAGAGTTAAATAATTTAGTATTGATAATTTGTTTCTAATGGGAAAAATGGATTATTTTAATGCTATTAATTGGAGATATATAACATCATTGATTTTCATGTCAAAACAGTGATATTTTGGCCCATAAAATCAATGACAAAGAATAATGCATAATGCCTACTTTTGTGAGCATGTTTTTGATTTAGTCAAGGTAAAGAGAATTTCTAACACTCTAAATAACTGGTCAGCCACATAAAATCTTCTAGTGCATGGATTGTCCGATTTAAGTATAGTTGAGAGGTTTTTTTCCTTAAGAAAAATGAAACATAAATTTTTCATATTAGGGCAATCTATGCTTAGAAGCATATTTCCCTCTATAACCTAAAAGGCTAAACTATCACAGGAGATTTGATTCTAATTTCTGCTTTTAATTGAAAATGAAAATTAGGCTACATTTTTAGACCCTTTCTTTCACTTTAATTGCAATTGGGATTCATGGACATAAATTCCTTTATATTCTAAAATAATTATACCCATTTAATGTCCTATATATAATTCGATGATACATTGCTAAGTGTTTCACATCACTTCACCCATATTTATACTAACGTATGTCTTAATTACGACCCAAAGTTTAGATAAAGAGTTCATTATAACTAAACTTTTGTCCTAAAAGTTCATCATTTACATAGGTGGATTCTTAAAGAGGCACATAGGACTTTTAACTAATATACCTTGAATTTTAAATAAAAGTTTTCTTAAAAAAACCTTAAGTGTTTGCCTGTCTTTTTTTGTCATACACAATGAATTAATTCATTTCAAATTTGTTACATGCCAGGCTATATTCTAGGTCCCAAAGAGTTATGGAGTAATGAGATGGACTAGGTCCCTAACCTTGTGAAAGTAAATTCTAGTGTAGGAAAGATGAAAGGGATTTAAACAAACAAACAAAAAACTCGTTTTAGCAAGTGATAAGTGCTGAGATGAAAATAAAATCGGTTAAACTGACAGAATAACAGTAGTGAGGGTTTAGGGTAGAGACTACTTTGCATCAGGGGTAAAGGCTACTTTGCTGTGTCTTCTTATTAAGAAGACACACTTTCCAATTTTCTCATTTATTGAAGATGCTTTCTTTTCTCCATTTTGTGTTTTTGGCTCCTTTGTCAAAAAACTACATGTGAAAGAATGAAACTAGACTGCTTTTTGTTCCCATGTACAAAAATTACCCCAAAATGAATCAAATACATAAATATAAGGCCTGAAATAATAAAATACACAGAAGAAAACATAGGCACTAAACTTGTGGACCTTAATTTTAGGGAGGATTTTATGAGTTTCACCTCAGAGGTAAAGGAATTAAAAGCAAAAATAAATGAATAGGATTATATCAAACTAAAGATTCTGCACAGCAAAAGAAACCAGCAAAACAAAAGACAACTGACCAAATGGGAGAAGATATTTGCAAACACCTCCAATAAGGAATTAATATCCAAAATATTTAAAGATTTCATACCACTCAACAATAGAAAACAAACAATCAAATTAAAAAATGGTCAGAGAACCTCATCAGACAGTTCTCTCAAGAAGACGTACAAACAGCCAATAGATATATGAAAAGCTGCTCAACATCACTAGCTTTTAGGAAAATGCAAATCAAAACCATGGTGAGATACCACCTCATGGCCATCAATAAGACAAGTAATAGCAAGTATTGGAGAGGTTGTAGGGAAGAAGGAACCCTTATACACTGTTGTGGGAATATAAATTGGTACAGCCAATATGGAAAATAGTATGGAGATTTCTCAAAAAATTAAGAGTAGAATTACCATAATGACCCAGCAACCCCTCTTCTGGGTATCTACACAAACATTTTGAGAACATTTATTCATACAGATATATGTACCCTGATGTTCATCACAGCATTATTCAAGTGTCAAGATGTGGAAACAAATGAAGTGTCCTTCACAGATGATTGAATAAAGAAGATGTACATATATACAATGGAATATTACTTAGCCATAAGAAGAGATGAAACCCCCCCATTTGAGACAACATGGATGGATCCTGAGAATGTCATGCTAAGTGAAATCAGTCAGAAAGAGTTGAGAACCATATGGTTTCACTCATATGGGGAATATTAAACTGAAAGCAACAAATGAACAAGACAAAAAACCCATAGACACAGACAACAGTATGGTGGTTACCAGAGTAAAAAGGGAATGGGAGGAGGTAGAAAAGGGGGGTCAAGTATATGGCAACAGAAGGAGATTTGACTTTGGGTGGTGAACAGACACTGTAATATACAGATTACATATTATTGAATTGTATACCATAATTTTTTTTCAATTTAGTAATAACACAGTTGAGCTGAAGCCTAAATGGCATTAAGAAAAAGTCATGTAAAGAGTTAGAGAAAGAATGTTCTAGACAGAGGACAAAATCCCTGAGGCAGATGTAAGCTTGACATACTCTAAGGTCAGAGTGAGTGTAGTAGGAGAAATCAGTCGGAGAGGTTGTAGAGGAGTGATGTGATTTGATTTATGTTTTTATAGATTAACTTGCCTATTGTGTAAGGACAAGAGTGGTCGTAAAGGAAAAGGCAATTACAGAATTCCAAAGGAGAGGATAGTGGCTGGGACTAAAGGGGAATAGAGAAAAGGTGATTCATTTCCGATTATTGAAGGTAGAATTACAGGATTTAGTGTTGGATTATATCTAAGAGTGGAAGGATGAGAGGAAGAGAACAATCTAGAATAGGCATCTGCAACCATTTTTTGTAAAGTGGCAGGTAGTAAATATTTTCATCTTTGCAGGCCCTACTGTCTCTGTTACAACTAGTCAACTCTGCTGTTATCTGTAAAAGCAGTCACAGACGATATATAAAAGAGTGAATGTGGCTGTTTTCCATTAAAATTTTATTTACAAAAACAGGCATGGGCCAGATTTGGCACATAGGTAGAAGTTTGCTGACTCCTGATCTAGAATAACTTCTTGCAGGAATAAGAAAGATGTTTTCTTCTGGAAAACCACTACTGTACAGAGGCTAATAAATGCTATGAGACCCCAGCCTTCCCATATTAGTGCCACCATAAAGGCTGTTGGAGAGAAGACTTCATCATCCAGGAAAGCCCTTCCACCTCCCACAATTCCCAGGCCTCTTTTTCCATTACCTGACATAAACCAGCAGATGCTCAGATTATGTGTTTGTTTTGATTTTCTTTACTACCCATGTATGGTAGAGTGCTTAGACACATACAGGATGATAAATTTGACTTATGCAATGATTTTTCTCTGTGATGCTGCCATATACTATATTCTTTATGTAACTATACTCTTTTAAATAAATATTTTATATTACAGTTTTGTTCATATATTAATATTTATTATCTGTAGCTATAAATTCTTTAACATTCCATTTAGTCTTTTAACTTTCCTCTAAATAAATATATGTATATATATAGAGAGAGAATTTAATGTATTTCTGTATTTTTGGAAAAAGCTATATTAAATATAAGGTAATTAAATTCCAGGACTAAGGATACCTTTAGGTATTATAGTAATTGATGAAATAGCTACTCCATTAATTTATTCAGTAAGTATTTATTGGCACTATCCTCTGTGCAGAGACTTTACCAGTATTAGGAATGCATGCTCAGAAAAACCTGGACATCAAAGAGTTCAGTGTCTGGTGGAGAATGACCAAAAACCTACCAGTTTTAGAACTCCACGATAGTGCACTTGAAAAAGCAACCACAAGGTGTCAGGTGGGATTCAGGAAGGGACATATATACAAGAGAGGGTGGGAGAGAGGTGAGCTGTCTACAAATGCTTCTCCAAGGATTTGTGCTCAGAACCAGTTTTGTTTTATTTTAATTTCCAATCTATCATAGATAAATGCTTTCATGAAATAAAATACAAATGGATTACTAGAAAATAAGATGAAGAAAGGCATAAAAATATATACTCGCTTTTAAAAATATTAGATTGAACATACATAAAATTATATGTCAATAAAAATCAGAATAAACATAACACTGCATAAAAAGAATTACAAGAATTGATCATATTGTCATTGAAAGTATTTGTATAAGCAATAAAAAAAGAGAATGGCTTTTACACTTGTTTTGCAGTCATAACAAAAGCAAAATTTGAGTGAATTAGCAATTCTCTGTCCTAACAGCAATATGTACACTTTTAAAAAACATTGTGTATGTCAATATTATTACTGTGCCAAATGTGCTTATTTCTTGCCTGTTAACTTTTCTGATTTAGGTTGGGTTGATGGAAATGCTATTTGTAGGGATTAATGTGTATCTAAACTGTTTTATGATTTGTTTAATCTTTGAGAAACTGCACTCAAAGAGATGCCTTGTCATAAATTTAAAAAGTAATTTTTAAAGCAATTGCAACATACTCAGGATATTCATTTTTTATTTTTTTACCCTGAATAGAACAAGTGATGTTCTATTTTCATTAATCATTCATTAAATTATAGCTAGTTCCATTTATCCTATAAAGTTATGCTAAATTTAAATTATTTTTTAATAAGAGAAATAGATCCTGGATTTTGTATACTTTGGCTTACAATTAGCAAACCAATCTTAAAATATCACATATTTAACATTACCCTCCTGTATATGACTGGTATGCAGTTTGTACCAAAGTTTTCTCACCTCACAAGTTTAACAATAACAGGTCTATACCTTGTTAAAAAATATGAGTCCACTGATCTTGCCCTTGGATATCTCAGCAATGTCAATTTGCTGTAAAAGTTTCTAAACTTTTCTATTTAATATCTTCACACACCAGTAACAGTTTACCAATCATATTTTGAGTAGCACTAGCTACAAAAGATTTCTGAATTTAATCATGATCAGGTAGGGTGAATTATATATAAAAATCTTGTGTCTAACTAGATAAATATTTTCAAATCCAAAATAGTTTGGGAAAAAATTTCAAAATACATATTTTAAAACATATTAAATTTTTATTAAGATATAACATATTCTTAACAGTTAAAGATTAAAAGTCAAAAAGAGTCAAAAATAAAATCTTAAGCCAGAAATATTATAAATGCTTCAACAGTAAAATTATTAGATAAGCAAATAAATAAGATTGAGAAGTTTAGTTAATTCATATAGGATGTTTCTACGTAATCAAGCATGTCCTACACTGAATTTTTTTTCATTTAATCATTAAGTTGGTTATTATGTAAACATAAACATAGCCTAAAGTCAAATAAGTACTAAAACAGTATGGTTCCAACTTTGAAATAACATTACAAAATTTCCACTAAAATATGTGCCAAAATATTAATGTTTATCTCTGGGCTGTAAAATACAAGTAATCTTTTTATTTATTGGAGTGTTTTAGTGCCTTCCAAAATTTGAATATATTACCACTGGGATCAGATAAAAGACAAATAAGAAATTCAAAACTAGACCATGTGATTTGACTAATATGATAAGCCTAGTCAACTCCACAAGGCTCTACCTTGGAGAAGACAAAAGACATAGACATAATAGATATGAAAACTTAGTTAACACTCTACCAATTTTTGTCCCTGAAAAATAACAGTTAAAATGTAAGAGTTTCTGAAATCAATTCTTAACTTTTGATTTCTTTGGTCGCTAAGACGATTAGGGCCATTATTTTAAAATTTTGGTTCTTTTAAAGTATATAATTATAATCAGGAAGTGGTTTGTGTGTTATTTTAACCAATTTTTTTCTAATAAATGTTCTCCATGATGCAGGAATATTGTTACAAAGGAAAGGAAGAGACAAACAAATGTATAACACTTCGGCGTGTATAATATTCTCTTGCAAATATAAACATATGTGCAAAAAGAAAAGCACCAATAAGAAAACTACTTACTCATAAAAGTGTCACTGCTTTCTCTGAAATTGCTAACATATATAATTTTTGTAGACACTAAAGCCTTCCTTCGGGTAAACATCCAACCATTGTTCACCTCCCACCTTGTATTATAATTTTTTTTTTATCTCTAATATAAGGCTATGAATTCCTTAAGGGTATATCTTATTCTCCTTGCATTATCCACAGTAGCTTGAATCATTCCTTACAGACAGTAAGCATTGCAGAAATACATGTGTATGTCTGGATGGATGGGTGAATAATTGAAAGAATGTGGATATTGGTTGATTTTATTGTAATTGGAGCTCATTTTTTCTATGAAGAAAAATATATTGATTTGTTACTCAATAGTATAAACTACTAGTAATTATAGCTGTACTGGTTATGAATAAAACAAGCAAACAAAAAATAATAAACACAAGAGCCTTTACCTAAAGCCACAAAGTAAACAGATTTTCTTGATTAAAAATACCAAAATAATGCATAACTCTAAAATCTAGGACTTAGGTAGGTAACAAGTATCCCAACAAATTCTGGACATTAACTTTCTATTCTCTTTTAATAAATATATTTTAAATGAGTTAGCCAAGATTCAGTTTAAGGAAGTATATTGGTCTATAATCGTATATGCTTGTCAAATTAAAAGAGCTTTATCTAGAGTTCGGATAATGCTTGACAAACATTTTACTTAGCACAATCGAAGTATTTGTAATAATTTCTGGTTTCAGATTTTACTTGTCTCATTTTGACTTGTAATCTTTAACTGTTAAGAATAGATTGCCATCTTTTTAATGATGTAATCAAGGAAAAAACTGTTATAAATATGTTTTAAGATTTTTCTCAAACCTTATTTTGAATTTCAAAGATTCTATTTTAAATATTTTATATAAGATTCCTCAACAGTATTGTGGAATAGAGGACAGGTAATCATGGGGACTAAATCGACCAATATATGTTATTGAGTACATACATGCTATGTGAATATAAAAAGTGCTTCTTAAATTGTAAAGTGAAATATCAATGCTGTTATGTTTTAGCAGTATGGTAATGATAATTTCTGATATTTAGACTGCCTTTCTAATAAATAATTACTCATTTCTCTCTAGATGAAATCTCATCATATCACAACTGAAGAACAAAATTATACACTTTTTAGACATACCACTGAGTAATCAGCTTCCTTCAGAAGGATGTTTTGGCTGAATAATGAAAACATTTTAGTAACTGAAATTATTACCCACTGAGTTACTGTCACTATAGTCTAAAACACAAAAATTTCCTAGAATGATACTCGAAGCCTTTTAACTGTTATTTCTTAATACATATTTTTATAAATAACATTTTTGATATGAAAGGGTCATCATTTCTCCTCCTTTTTCCCTCCCTCTTT
>KE759763.1:43869-54600 GCA_000465285.1 Eidolon helvum
CCCCCCCCTTTTCCCCCCCCTCTTCCCCTTCTGTCCTTTCTTCTTTCCTTTCTTCCTGACTTGTCCTTCCCTGCTTATCCATTCATCCTCTCTCTTCCCTCATTTTTTCTTCCTCCTTTTTTTTCTCATCTACCCCTCCCTTGCAAGTATGTTTAAACTACCAGTATTAAACATAAAGGAAATTTTCCATTTGCTCTCTATATACCTCTCCGTTCTCAGCTAATAACATTTTACCCACGTCTTTAAAAAATTATGTTGATTTGTTAAAATCAGATTTCAAACCCCCAAGAAAAGTAATAAGAAAGTGCCTCATACTTAGGGTGCATGGAATAAGGTTTGCTGTTGAAATTTTCTATATTAAACTCTTTTGTTCATTAATGCCCTCTTCATTTATTCTGAAATTCTGTCTGGAGTATATGTGGAATTGGCTATTTTATTTTACAGTGCTACAATATAACTCATTCATGAATAGTGTGTTTGTTTAAAAAGAGAATTTGATGATTTTTCTATAGTCTCCTATATTTACTATAACTGATAAATAATATCTTACAGTTTCTGTTCATTCAGTTGTTAAAGTTTTCAAAACATTTCAATATAATCCCTTACCAAATAGAACAAATGTCTTCTCCTGTAGCATTCAAGAAATGTCATAGGACCTGAGTAAATATTTAAAAAGGCATCTAATACTTATAGTAATACTTCTCCAAATGTCTGTTTGATGAGAGTCCACACAGATGGCAGGTGTTCCTACAGAGTATTTGCGAGAGGGAAAAATGAAACACTAATTAGTTCATACTTGTACCAGGAGCAATAAATTCTGTAATGCCATCAATTATGCTTATCAAGATGTTTTAAATTATTCACTGATCAGTGCAGGGATACACAGACAGAGACAGTCATTTGGAACATAGTAATATTGCTTGAAAATCTCACATTGTCTTAAATTTCTAGTAAAGTATAGTGTTTGGCTTATTGTTTGAGGAGACTTAGAATACTAGCAGGACATGCTTGTTTCATGTTTCAAGAAAAGTTATTTAGCCAGGATTGCTTTCTAAATAAAGACTTTTTACAAATGTCATGTAGTTCCAATTCCAAAGCCAAGAATATAGTCCTATATTTTTTAATAGAAATTCCATACGTTTAATCTGTAATTTAGAGTACAGATATGTATTTTTATCCATAGTTACCACACCTTCTTTATCTGTATATGTATGTGTGTGAGTGTTTGTACTGGTGTCTGTGTATCTAGGTGGATAGGTAAATATTCTATCAAGTGTACAATTCAATATACCATCTGTATATTGCAAGTGTGTTTACCATGCAAAGTTAAATTTCCTTCCATCACCATATATTTGACACCTTATATCCCTATCTACCTTCCCGCTCTCCTCCTTCAATCTGGTTACTACTAAACTGTTGTATGTGTCTGAATTTTTACTTGTTTGTCTTGTTCATTGTTGCCTCCAGTTTTATATCCCACATATGAGTGAAATCATATGGTTCTCAACCTTTTCTGTCTGACTTATGCTTAGCACGATTATCTCAATGTCCATTCATGTTGTCTCAAATGGGGGGGTTTCATCTTTTCTTATGGATGAATAATATTCCATTGTATATATGTACCACAACTCCTTTATCCAATCATCTCTCAAAGGACACTGGCTATTTCAATGTCCTGGCCACCACGAATAATGCTACAATGAACATCAGGATGCATATATCTTTACAGATAAATGTTTTCAAATTTTTGGATAGATACCCAGTAGAGAGATTGCTAGGTCATACAGTACTTCTATTCTCAATTTTTTGAGGAACCTGGGTACTGTTTTCCATAATGGCTGTAGTGATTGACATTCTCACCAGCAGTGTATGAGGGTTCTTTTTCCCCCATAGCCTCTCCAACAGTTACTTGTCTTTCGATGATAGCCATTCTTACAGGTGTGACGTGGTATCTCATTGTAGTTTTGATTTGTACTTTTCTAATAGGTAGAGAAGTTGAAGATACCTGTCCTTCTCAAACTCTTTCAAAAATTGAAGAAGCAATGCTTCCGAACTCACTTTATGAGGCCAACATAAAGTGATGCTAAAACCTGTAAAGTATAACATAGAAAAGGATAATTACAGACCACTATCTCTGATGAATACAGATGCAAGGGGGCTAAACAAAATACTAGCAAATAGAATACAATACATTAAAAAGATTATACCTGGTGTATTTCATCCAGCATTAGTTACCCTGTTCTCCCAGATGAGATCATTATCTAAGGGCCTGAAAAATAGCTACTCACTCATCCCATTCCTCCCACCTTTCCCTCCATCCCCTACAGCAAGCCCTAAGCAGAGTGTCAAGTTTCTCTTTATAGGTTAAAAAAAATATTTTGTGAAAGCGATTAAGCAACATTTAAATTTAAATCAGCAAGCATCCTACTAAGCTTCAGGACCTGAGTATGTATATTTTGTTGTTTAAAAAAACACACAAAGCCATTTGCATCATTAAGATAATAGTTTAATATAAAAATGTTATTTCTCTCAGTCCTTTAAAATTCACACACATCTCAAATATAGCTAGAGATTTGAGAGTTATCTTCAAGACATAGAGTTAGATAGAAGATGTAGCATATAGCTTTTAATGATCGCCTCCTTTCACATAAGTTTTCACATATTTTGGCTGTATGCTTTCGGACAGTTTCCTAACCTTTCATTTTTTAGTATTCTCATTTATAAAATGGATACAATAATAACACATAAGATCATTGTAACTACTTAAGTATTTGTATTACTACATGCAAAGTAGGTAGAACAATGCCAGACATATTAAAATCATGTAAATGAGGGCTGTGATTATTATGGGAACACTTGAACTTTTGAACGTAGACTTTCCTTTTGTTTCTTCATTCCGGTCAGTAGTTTTTGTAACGGAGTATACATAAGAGTTACTGTATCTGGTTGCATTCTGTAATTTTCAAGATAATGTGTATGTTTATTTTGTCCTGACTTTATAATATTTTATAGATATATAATAAGTGAGACTTCACTATATAAGGCAAGTCTGAACACAGTTCTAGATACATTGTAGGATATTGAATAAATTGGTTTTAAATAGTTAAATTACTCTTTCTGGTTTATGCTAAAGTCAGTTTCTTCACTCCTTCAAAATGAGTTGATTTTTCTATAATTCTCTCCTATTAATTGTTTTATTCTTTCTTTTCCCTTTGAAGATTATTTTACTATTTTGTTAAGTGGAGTCAATGATGCTTATCTTTTATAGTTTGTTTGATAATGGAATTAATAATATATGATCATGAGAATTAAAAGAATAATACCTGACATAAGTAGGCATTTGATAATTAGTAGATCTTGTTATTTCAGTATTATAATCAACTCATTATCTTTATGATATGTATCAATTAGTGTGCTATAGACTTTATTCTACCCAATTCTTTGAATGTCTGCTTTTGTCAGATAGGGTTCTAAGTGACAGGAACTGCAGAATGAACATTATTGAAGTTCCTGCTCTCATAGAGTTTATATCATTGCCTGATATGTTTCTTAATAATATATCTAGGTTAAGTGTTCAAATTCATTTTTATTTAGACCTTTTAGATTGTTTCAATACATCATTGACTAGGCTTTCATTGTTAGAACTTTGTAGAGCATTTATCTTATTCATTGTTTTTTTTTTTTTTTCTATAACAGTTCTTTCAAGCATTTGATTGGAGGATTGGATGACGTTTCTAATAAAGCATATGAGGATGCAGAAGCTAAAGCAAAGTAAGTGACATTTTTTCCTTTGGCCTTAATCTTGGTTTAAAAGTTGATTTTAAATAGAAATATGATCAAATATTTTGTTGGACTTAACAAAGTCCAACACTCTGATGGGAAAAAACTAATTACTTAAGAGGAAAAAGAAACAAACTATTCAAAGTAATTTTACATATTTTCTTTACTTTTGTATAGACAATTATCTCGACAAGGAAAATGGACAGTTTAAAACCCAGTATAAACAATCAAATGTAAAGACATTATTTCTCCCACTGAAGATTCTTAATAGAGTCATGGTTGTGTTCAATAGTTATCTGTAAAACTGTATGGAAAATAGTAAGACTGGAAATATTTAACCATGTGGCTATGTCATTGCTTTATATTGAACTAATGACACTAAGTTATCAGAATGCTATGAGATAGTACATATCTCATTAATTATTATTTTTATGTAACAATACAAATTTATCTACTAAAATAATTTGCTTTAAAACAAAGCTTAATATTTTGACGAAGTTTTGAAGTAATTTGAGATTGGCTTATTCTGCAAAATTTTTAGGTTACTTATTAAAAATTTTAATCTGTATAATCCTCCTCTCCTTTCCACAATGAAGTAGTTCGAGTAAAAATAATTTAGTGTTTGACATCATAAAGGATATTTGAAGGATTTAATCAACAAAATTTTTCAGTAAACAGATATTTCAGGGGTAGAATTGATTGGTTGGTTTTATAGTAACCTAAAAGGAAAATACACACATACATTCATATATACACACATATATTGTATATTTGTATATTTACCTTGAGGATCTGTGAAGATTAAAAATTTGGTCTGGTAATAGAAAAAGTCAAAGTTCTTTCAAACTAAAGTATTCTTTGATCTATTTCTATTTCCCTGTAAAACTTGGATTCACTAATTAAAGTTTTTGTATAACTTCTGTTTCCTCTATCCAATATTGAGGCCAATCACAGGCTTAAAATTGATCAGCGATGGGATAGAAATTGTGAATTAGTTATATATGTCTCAGTGTACTATTAGATTTGTAAGGATAACTGTGTGTATCTCATGAATGCTGGGCATTTATGGGTTCACTTTTACATATTTCAATGAAAGATAGTAAGAAAACAAATTCACTGAAATTCAGATTCAGATCATTAGAGGATATGTGTGGTGACAGTTCTTCAAATTGATCAAGAATAGGTCAGTATGAAAAATATGACCCCGAGGAAGAGCTGGAAATCTGGAGTTCTGCTCCTGACTCTGTCATTCTCAGCCAAATGACTTTGGCCGTAACTTAACACCTCCCTCTCAATCTCATTATCTTACATTCAAGATAGTATTTTTGTGATTTAATTGATGAAAATATGTAAAAATACTTTCTAAAGTATGAAGGAATATAAAAGTGGACGACATTGTTGGTAGAAGTAATCACTGGAACAATAACCTAATGCATTTGATATATGGTTTGAATTACAGATAAAATGATTGTATATCTATTATGTAAAAAATATTTTATCTGTGCAAGAATTCTTTAATCTTATGTAGGCAACTACTGTCACTTTGGTAGCATATCATAAAATTAAACCTAGCCTGATACTATTTATAAATATTATTTTTATAAAAATAGTATCATTCAGTTAAAAAATTTAATTTTAATTAAAGAGCAAAGAAGAGCAATGAAATGACTATATCAAAGTGATTAAAATATTGCTATTTGAATCATAAAGTTGACAGGATTATAAATTAGCCCTTATATTTTTATTCTCAAATTTTAAAAAGTGAAATTAGTTTGAATTTTTCTGTTCAATTAATGTTAAATCCAAATGAATGTGTAATCCACATTCCTTAATAGTAATAATTATTTAGAAAATTAAAATAACTTGAAAAAAGTCTAAAACCATTGATCCAAATTCTAGAGAGATTGATAATAATCACCTTTATTCCTCAAAATGGCCATGTAAATAAATACATGTGTATGTATATAATTATATACATACATACATGTTAGAGGAGGTATTGTTATGCTTTTTTACAGTGTTAGCATTTTACAGCTTTCTAATAATTAATATATAAAGATTTCTAAAGTTGACATTATCTTTTTAAATTAGATATCCTATTAATCAGAGAAGGTAAATTGTGAATTATTCCCCAGGGAAAGCTTTTAGTTGAACTAACAAGTTTAAACATCTATTTGAGTTAGCATTGTTTCTCTCTATTGAATTTCCTTCTCTTAAATACATTGTGACTTCACTTTGTATTTTAGGAACTTATAAGGTTTGCCAATATTGCAGGAATTAGTACAAGGCTTTAATTTCTCCAAAGTCGCTGTATAATTCTGTTAATACCTCTAAATTTCTTTATAGATCAGAAAATCTAGACCACTTAGAACTGTAATGTTGCTTTAGCTCCTCTGTGTAAGCTTTATTTTTTTTCAAGGTCCCCTTGATTTTGCAAAATTCACTAAAGGTAAGATTAGTATTTCTTAAAACCCCACCTAAATGATACTATCCATGTAAAATTTTTATTGGTATTGTCTCATGACTATGCCTATTTGGGTAAAAAGGAAAAAAAGTAGAACTGACTATAAAGATCGATTTCATTGAGACATTTAGAAACTCTATTATGAGAAACAATTAAGTTATTAGCATAATCAGGCTTCAATGACAGAATGATTCCACAAAGTGTACAGATCATCCCTTTCAAAAAATCTATACCAAAGATTTGGCTCCGGTATCTGGTCCAGGGAGACTGACTTGAGAGAACTGTCCCAGTGAAATGGCTCTCAAAATGCCTCTACTGCAGAATTTGTGCCCTCAGATATATTTCCTACAAAGAAAATTATTCTTGACAGAAACTACCTTTATGACATGTTTAAGCTTCTCTTGATTGCTGCTAATTATCGATTTAGGGCTTCTCTTTTTAAATCTCAAGTTATAATTACAAAACATTAGAAGAGACAACATCCGATCACAGCTTAGGATCATTATACCTTATTTAGAGCAGAAAGTAGCACATTCTGATGAAAGGTACACATTATTTTCCTTTGAGAATATGTACTCATTCATTTAATAAACATTTAGAAATTTACTTATGATGAGTGAGGTACTATGCTTTATAATGTACATACAAAATAGAAAATTATTTTCTAATATTAAGGATTTTAGTGGGGGGACTGATGTATAACTCAATGATTGTTTTTACTATTCAGTTCTAGGAATGTAATGATACTTATTGTGATATATCACTGGATAGAAAGATCTTCATATTTACACCTTGTCTTATAAAAATGTAACCATCCAGAATTATCAAATAGAAAAAGCAAATGTTTCACTTCACTACAAGTATTCCTGATACATAAATACTATTTCTTAAATATAATATTTTTTATTAAAAATATTGAGGTAAAATTTGTTAATAATATTATATAAGTTTCAGGTGTAAAATTGTACAATATGTCATCTGTATGTATTATTGTGTGTTCACAATCCAAAGTTAAACTCCTTCTGTCACCATATATTTCAATCCCTTTACCCTCTTCATCCTCCCCCCACCCCCCTTGTCCTCTGGTAACTCCTATGTTGTTTTCTGTGTCTGTGAGTTTGTTTGTTTTGCTTGTTTGTTGCTTTCTGTTTTGTATCCCACATATGAGTAAAATCATGTGGTTCTCAAGTTTATCTGTCTGACTTACTTTGTTTAGCATGATAATCTTAAAATCCATCCATGTTGTTGCAAATGGCATCTTTTTTTAATTGCCATCTTTTTTTAGTAGTATTCGATTGTATATATGTACCACATCTTTATGCATCATTGGTCAGAGGACACATAGGTTGTTTATATTCTCTGGCTATTGTAAATAATGCTGAAATAAACATAGGGGTACATAAATCTTTATGAGTGTTTTCAGTTTTGGGGGCTAGATAGCCAGAAGAGGGATTCAAGTTATACTATCATTGATGTCTTAATTGCTGAATACTTTACTCTGCAGCTATAAGCAAAACAGCTCTTTCTCCGAATAAAAATATCATATATATTTATTTACTTCAGCTTAGCTTGTTAATTATACTTAATCATAAAAATCTTTATTTGAAAGTTGCTTTCTAATGTGATTTACATATACCACAGCTATATTCTCAGATTATGGTCATACAGAGTAGGAAAACAAAACAACAATCACTGTTTTATTTATAACAATGTCTATTTTTATTAAAATGTGTATTTTTCAGTTGAAATAATATAGTGAAAAAATAATATAGAAAAAATCAATTTAAACTAATCAAGAACAACTATTAACTATCTTTGTGTTTTAAAATTATAGCATATTTATAACTTTGCATCAGCATTTTTCTACTTAGCATCCATAATATTATAAACATTTATAATACTGTTATATAATACTGTTGCACTTCATTAATGTCATTTTGGTGATAGCCTGATAACACAATGAATGGACATCTAGTATTTTAGACTGATTCACGTTGTAGCCTTGTTGATTTGATTCATTGTGCTTTTAAAGATCTCAATCACTTCCTTAAAAAGAAAGAGAAAAAAGAGTACCAAACAACAAAAAGTCCCTTCAAATTGATTCCATCTAAAAGCACTTTTCAAACTGTTTTAGGTCATAACACTCATAGAAAATGGGTACAGAATATTGTTGAAGGGATCCATATCTAAGCCCTCTAGTTGAGCAGCTCTGACAGTAACATGAATATAGATTTGTCAGTGTATTTATTTATGACCAAAATTGATGATTCTCAGTATTATTCTCCATGAGGAACTCTTTCTCATGGCAAAATCTATGTAAACCTCCAAATGAATGTAGCCATATTTTTAAATCACTAACATCACTTGTTGTATCAATTCAAAGCCTCCCCACAGTGACTCTGTAGCTCCTCATGTACCAGCCTTACCTATTTTCATTCATTCTGTGTATATATTTATTTATCCAACAAATATTTTCTGTATGCCTACAAAATGCTACATATAATGAAGTTAAAAATAGACATGCCCTTTGCCTTCATGGTGCATATGATACAGAAGGAAAGACACATACATTAATCATTCTGGGAAGGCTAACTAGATTTGAGCTGAATTTTGAAGAATTAGCTGGTACTAGCTAGGCAAGAATTAGTTGGTATTAGCTGGGCAAGGAAGTGCGAAGAGTGTTTTAAACAGAGACAGCATGTGTAAAGCCCCCAAGGTTTCTACATTAAAAGGAACCAAAGCACAAATATAGCTGGGACCTAGTATGTAAAAGACAGAGATCAAATAGATGTTAAAGGTTTAGGGAAATCTCTTGAGGCTTGTAAGCTAGAAAATGAGATGGTTCATATTATAATTGAGCACTCGTTCCTCTGTGATTGGAGGAGTGGAAAGTGAAAGCAGGGAGAACCACCCGTTAAAACCTGATGATAGACTGGACTAGAATGAGGGCAGTGTGAGTAGAGAAAAGGATTTAAGAAATAGATGGCAAAGTCAACAGGTATTCTAAAGGAAAATTATATTGACAAGAAGGAGAGAAAGGTCAAGGATGATGCAAAGATTTAGGGTCTGGAAATCAGAGGGAGGTGATGGCTTTCACTAAAATAGAGATTGTATGGTTGACAGTTTTCAAAAGTGGGGTGGTCATGAATTGATTTTTGCTCAGGTTAAATAAGAAGTACCTTTGAGACAGGGTTAGGCAGATCTGGATTTCACAGAAGAGGCTGGGATTCATTTGAGAATAATGAGAATTTAGATGAAGATGACAGTTAAAGATGTGGATGAGATAGAAAGTAGAGAATGAGAGGATCACAGCACTGAAGATTGATTCTTGAAGAATTTTAAAAATCAGATAGGAAAATGATCTCTCTCTCTCTCTCTCTCTCTCTCTCTCTCTCTCTCTCTCTCACATACACACACACACACATCTCTCTCACACACACACACACACACACACACACACACACACAGAAAAGGAGAGAGAAGAGGTAGAAGAAAACCCAGGTACATCACAGAAGACAAAAACTGTGCATTTCAAGAATAGGGAAGAAAGCAATGATATTGTGTGTCATTGAGGACGCTAGTTTGTTAGTTAATGGATGCCAATTGGATTTATTAAACCACTGGTTCATTTTCATTTTAGGATGAAGTGATAGGTCTTGAGTCCCCTAATGTGGACTAAAAATGAATCTAATTTGAAGAAATAAGAGTCAATGAGCTTATATAAAGTTATAAGAAATTTCAAGCAAAATAGTCAAAAATGCAAATGGAAGATTATGAATCTTCAATATTGAGAGAAGGAGAGAGTATAAGACTAAAAGAGTTTGAGACTAGGCAAGTGAGTCTCATGTCTTTTTAATTTTCATAGACAAAGGCAGACCTCTTTGAAGGCAAAGTCAGATCATCTATCTCTACAGGCAAGGTTTATACCACTTTGTGATGTGATTTCTTAGTTAAGGTTTTGGCTTTTCTGTCTTACGTTAGGTAATATTCCTTGAGGTTTAAATATTGTTCTATCTAAAGAATTAAAAATTTTCCTAAGAGAAATTAAATTTTTTTCCTAACATAACATAGATTTGTACATAAGCTCATTTCTTCCAGAGATAATATGAGCCTCCCTCTGGACACAAAAATAAAAGAGGGACACTAAGTAAGGAGGCACACATTGGCCAAAGACTTAAAGACCCACCTTGAAATCACCATTTTTTCCTGTACACTCTTCTCACTATGCGTCACCATATTTACCTATTCTCTGCCTCATCACCCCAAAAAAGGACTTTCATAATAGAGTCATATAATACTGAAAGAAAAATTAAAAGTAATCAAGAAAGATAAAACTATAGTATGTAGCCAGAAATAAGGCCAGTATGGAAAGTGGGGCCATATCATCGGTGCATGAGAAAAGAGTGATACACAAAAACATTAGAAGCACCAGGGTTGACTGTGACTTATTGCTGCTAAACAATGAAGTCCCATAAACACTTTTCCCT
>KE759763.1:61057-107742 GCA_000465285.1 Eidolon helvum
TTTCCCAAGTGCTTCCAAGAGCCAAACACTGGTCAATTTGACTTTGCTCTGATTGAAGAAATAGCCAGAAACAATTAGAGAGACATAACCATGTCAATCCAAAAGTGGTGTCATCTCTGCGTCCTACGATGCAGAAAGTAGACATTAGAAATGCAGACAATGTTGAAATTTCTCTGCAAAAGAAGGACATTTTCAAGGAATTGGAATACATAGGATCCGGGATTGTTAAAAAGATTCCAAGGAGAATACTAAGTTAAAATAGTAGACCACTGAGATTATTTAAAAGAAGTCTTTGGAGCAGTTTTCAAACTAGGTTACAAACCACTAGGGGGTCATGAAGTTCATGTAGTGAATTATGACCAGAATTTTTATTATTTCAGAGTGCATTGTATGTAGCAGTATTGATTTATGGGTGTTTTCCATATGTGCCTGTGTGTGTGCACATGTGTGCAAGGAATGGGTATGATGAAGAATGTATTTTTTAATGTGATGCTAGTAAAAAAATAGTTTGGAAACTAATATGTCAATATAAATGTCTCCTTCCCAATTCTCCCAATTCAGTTGTCCTAATCATTATAATTTCAATTTACTTTTTAAAAATAGATGGTTTCTACTGTGTACGTTCAATAGTTAAATTTACTTTATGGCTACAGATTACACCCCCTTGGTTAATTAGGTACCTTGAAAGTGTGTGCAGTTGAATCTAAAGAGGGCAAGACAGGAAAGTGAGGGAGCAAGGTACTCATCTTTCAATGTACAAAGCACATGTCAATCTAGTGATGGGTTGGTATGTCATTTCCATGTTCAAAGGACAGGGCATCATTGTGAAGAATTAATCAACATTTTTTTTTCAGTTCAAATGTCCCAGCCATACACTAGGCAAAGAGAATATAAAACAGAGGTTATATTCTCTCCTCTTGAGAAATTTAAAATTTAATAAATGTAGCAATTGTTGATGGTGGTTTTATTTAATAAGAGGGGAAATATATGAGTACTTAGAAGGGGAATCTATATCTGTCTAAGGATTTTATTTATCAAAACATTCTTCTGCATAAAGGAAAATCATAGGAATAATTTCAAACCAAGGGAGGATATTTAAGCCAAGGGAAGATTTAGCTCATGTAGATTTGTTTACAAATATCTATGAATTCTTTCATCTTTTAGTGTTAGAAGATGTGGTTGCTGACAAATTATTAAATATAGTTTAAAAATTCCTTTATATTTAGTCCCCCCCCCACACACACACCCCACTTCCCCTGTAGGTATGTATTTGTGACTGGGGAGGCTGAATAAGATCAAGAGTTTCACATACTCACCCCAGGCCCCTCAGGTTCTAGTGGATTTATTTCCATTTTCCAGTTATCAAATTATTTGATCACAAGCCTTCACTACATTTCAAAAGAGTGATCCTGAACAGGTTGTAATATTTAGATTCTGCAACAAAGCAAAATATAAACTCATTCCTCCCTTGGGGACTGCAGTCAGCATTTTAGAGTCACGTCTCTAATGATGAGCATTCTCATTCATATTCTGAATCTATCTCTTAAGAATTTGAAACCTTTAAATAATCTTATAATCACCACAGATCCTTATCAATGAAGTTTACCTCTGTATTTATTAGAGATATAAATAGTATTGATTTACTATAAATTATAAGATAAGCCCTTAATTGTGAAAAATCTCAACAATCAAAAAGTTCAAATAGTCTAAATTCATTCTGCTGAAGTGGATACTAATGATAGTGAAGACCAGGAGGATCAACAAAAATTCATGTTTCTAAACTATAACACAAAACATTATTGATATCTACTACTTTATCCACTTCTTTGAAAATTAATAATTTATTAATATAACTTTTATAAAATAAATGTCAGTGAATTAAAATGTGCAGTAATCAAAAACAAACCAAATCTCATAGAATCTAGAAAATTTAAATGTATTCTATTACAACAAAATATATTATCAATGAAATAAACAAGTATATTTGAAAGTACTTTATTAAATGTTAAAATGTTGTGTGAATATAAGATGATCCTGTTTTACCCATATCTGTAATAATTATAAATATAGTTATAATCAATGACAATTATGGCTAACATTTCTTGAGCACTTATGTGCCATGCTTTCCACAAATTATTTCATTTAATCCTAACAATGAGGCAAATAGTCTTATTTTATCTGATTTTACAGATAAGGAAACAAACCTAGAAGGGTTAATTCCAAGGTCATACAATTTGTAAATGCTTAGAACAGGGGTTCACACTGGCTACCAAATATCTGCTACCTTTGTGTAAAATTTTAGATCCCTAATCATTTCATATGCATATTTTAACAAAATACTTTCTTTATACTTGTTACTATGCAAATGTTCAATCAGAGAAGATAGTATAATAAACTCTTCTTATAAACATCACCCAGATTTAAAAGTCATCAATATTTTGCCACAATCACTTCATCTAATTCTTGTGACAAATTTTTTTTACTGAGGTATTTTAAACAGATGACTGATATCATATCATTCTTTCTAAATATATTCTTTCATATTTGTATTCTAAAAATAAAGACACTTTTCTACATAACCACAATATCATTATTGTCCCTAATAAAATGAATATCTAGTCTTTATTTAGTTTTCAAAACTCAATGTTCTCAAATATTGTTTTATGGCTGATTTGTTTGACAAGATCAAAACAAATCTTATACAATGCTTGTTGGTTATGTCTCTTAAGTCTCCTTTAATCTAAAAGAGCCCCCTAATGGCCCTATGAGGTTCTTGAAGAATCTGAATCAGATGTCCTGATATGGATCCCTCATTTCAGAATTGTCTTGTTTCTAAATGGTGTCATCTACCTTGTCTCTATCTTTTGTATTTCTTATAAAAGATCATCAAACCTAAAGAGTTGATTAGATTTAAGTTCAACTTTTTGTGACAAGAAAAATTCATAGAAGGTTCGATGTACTTCAAATATTCCATTGTAATATAAGGCAATAGTGCCTGGTTCACTTTCAGATCCTTGAAGTTGGAACAGATTAGGAGGTGACAGCCTAATCTTCCATTGTAAGGTTTCCTATCAACCTTTTGTTAAATGTCTTAATACCAATGATGATCATTGCCTGAATCAACTATCTCATGAGGCTTTTAACATGATCATTATCCAATTCTGTCATTCTTTCAATATCTGTTCATTGTAATGCTTCTCTAAAAACACTGCATCATCAACTAAGAATCTTGCAGACTATTTACTCTCATTCTATTTATTCAAGACAGGCAGGATGAATGATTTTTATTCTTTCCCATCAATTACCAGTTTCCAGAGTAAGTTACTGGTGCCTTGGTTACTTCTTAGTGAGAAATGATGGTTTTTAATTTTACTTTTTGCTCTTTGTGTGTGTAACATGAATTCATGGATTTTTATACATTGAGTGTATCAGACTGGTTCCTTGTTTCCTCTAAATACAGACTGTTAGTTGCCGAGAGATCCCTTGCTTTCTGAATAGCAAGATGTCCCAGGTTCTTCATGTGCATTTCCTGCCCTAAACCTGAAATCACCCATTTCTCAAGGAACCTTCATTCCTTTTAGCCATTTCAAAATGGTGCTAAGTAAGTGTGGTCATTGCTACTGGGTCTCTTTGCTTTGAGGCCTTTTTAGTAGAAAATGTAAAGGAATGATTTTTTAAAAGTATATTATTTAACTCACCATATTCTCTACATAATTTAACACCATTTCCACCTTATTCCAAGAGATTAGCATATTAAGTCAGGAGCTAGATGTATGATTCCTTAAGCATGAGTTTCACATTGAGCTTTTTAGGTACTCGAATTACTCATCTATATTAATATCTCAAAGGAAATTTTTATTATTTCAGGAGGAAGTCAAGAATGAGACCTTAGCTTATAATACCAACTAAATTAAAAAAAAAAGAAAAATCCAAATATCAGTAAATGCCATCACCTCTGTCGAGCTGGTGGCTTTCCAACCAGCTATTTATTTATATAAATAGTCAATATTTATATAAAAAGAAAAATATGTATTTGTTTGGATGTCAGGCTTAGTTTGCATTAGAACTTTATTTCTTATTTTAGATTTTAAGGAGACCAAGACTTCCTCATCTGTGGGTTTTAGAAAACATAATAAGTCATAATCTTTTTAAAAAATTTTATCCAAGTATCTTTCCTATCAGAGAGATGGTTGAGATAAATGCTACACAATATCACTTGTGTTTCCATTTATTTTTATCTTTACCAGGATCTTAATTTTGTTGTCTTTGTAATGAATTTCAAAGTCTCTTCCCTTTGGACTATAATTCTTTAGCAAACAGGAAGCACCAACATTTAAGGGTAATTGCTACCACTTTTTCCAGGAGCAACAAACTATTTCCATTTTATCAGTCATTTGCCGAACTCTCCATTTTTTTGAGGAAATATAAAAGAAAAAATATGCCACTCTAGAAACTGTCCATTATTTCTACTGTGGGAAAAGCAAAAACAAACAAACAAACAAATAAAAACCTGTTTATTTTCTCTGGGAAAAGCCACATACCAAAATCTGAACATTTTACTCAACTGCTTAAAGCCTTTTTTAACTCCCTGACATTTTTTTAAACTAGGATTCTTGTTTCAGGAAACTGCATTTCTCTTCAAACTAATAACTGTATTTGTTCTTAAATCAAATAATTTAATATATATACAGAGCAAGATGTAAATCTTCCTTTCTAGAAGAAAACATTGTAACCAATTTCCTCTGGAACTCTTCATAGCTTTAAATACAGTTAAAATTAGTTGCTTTTTAACTTGTAATTTTTTTAGAGAAACAAAATGTAGAAATACTTTGGACAAAGCTCCAAACAGATTTTATAAGATTTCTCTAAATCCCCTTATAAGCATTAAATAATAATTGATCTATTATAAGTGTACGTTTAAAACCTAACTCTATGGATTTAGTGATATTTAGAAAAGATTAAAACATATTTATCAAGAGTATAACAAATAGTTTTTTAATAATTACTTTTATTTTTCTTTATTCAATTTTATAATTTTACATGATAACATAAAATACAAACAAAACAATAAAATACAAAGGGAAAAAAAAGCTCCCCAAATCTTACCACCAAATAACTAGTTTTCAACAAAAAGTTAACTTCTTTTAACTAGAAACATAATTTTTTAGTTATAAAAGATCAACTATTGTTCTATATCATTTCTGAAACCTATCTCTATATTCTTACCTATCTGAATAATTGAGGCTCCTAATGAAAAACAACACTGTCATCTTAGACCTAAAATTGAAGTGTTTTACCATTTCATTCTTTCTCTATGGTTTCCATAGAAACATAACAGTTGGTTATGACAATAGAAGAGGGGAATGATGACTGTTTTTCAAAGATAAAAATGATCATAGGATTAAATACTTAGGATGATACAGAACTTAAAAACCACTTTTGAATTAATATTTGAGCTATTTTAGCAGTAAAGAGAAAATTAAATTTATATTTAGCACATAGAGTTTTAAAAAACAAATTAACCAGGCTAATGTTGGTTCTGTCACATTTCCATTTGTGCAATATGCATCTCTACCTTTAACAATAAGAAGCTAAATACTGGAAGAACATTTAGTTAATGAAGTTCAACATAGAAAGAAATAGAAAAATATAGCAATTGAGCTGTCAGTGATAGAGAATTTGAAAAAAAAAATCTTTTTTTTTTTTTTTTTGCGATGTTTTACCACTGTATTAAAGCACTGTGAAGAAACTATATCCAGGTAATGATATTTTCACATTTAAAATAAAATGTGAGAGAATATACTATCCTAAACCAACAGCCATGAGTATCAAAATGAATAAAACAGAACCTTTTACTATCTGAGCTAATTACTGTGAAATAATTATGGAGACCTTCCTTACTGTGCCACTTGCTTTAATGAATTACCGTGGGGCTCATCCACTTCAAATTGAACTTAGGAAAAGTACAAATTTAACACTCAAGGTAAATGTTAGAAATGTTTTACCAAAATGAATGTTTCAATGGTTTTGTAGTGACAGTTCACGTTATTTGGTAAACTGATATTTTGACATAACCCCCATATTGCTTACATAAAGAAAAAAATTAATGCATAATGGATAGTATCCAGTCAACTCAAAATGAAGCATGTTTAATATCTCTGCTTTTCACATTTGCTTATTTGTTTGTTTCTTCATTAGTTCAACTTTATTCATGAGGTTTTACATTTACTTTGTTTAAAAGGCACTGAGAGTCAAATGAAGGCATTACTTTTCAGCCCAGCTACCTATTTTATATATTTATTAACCAGAATTATGTGATAAAAAAAAAAAAAGACATAAAATATCAATAAGCGTTCTTAGCAATATTGGCCTTAATAATTTAGTGAGTTGGATTTTTTTTTTTTTAAGTAACAGAATGGGAACTAGTTGAAGACCTAAGTCTCTGTATAAACTTCCCAATCTTATGTTCATTTTTACTCTATAGATGCAACAAGACTTGTGCTGGATTTAATTGTTACTGGAAGAGTCCAGTACACAAGTATATTTTTAAAACACTATCATTTTTTATTTGTAACTTCTTGAAATATTGCTAAAACTTTTTAATTTTTAATTTTAATTTAATTTTAGTGATCACTTATAGTAATACCTCACATGTATAAGCCCATTCTTATTGATTTCTAAACACAGAGTATCTGAATAACTATTGATTTTTAATTTTCTTTTTACATTAATTACATAACCATAATGGAATCATTTAAATTAAAAATTAATAGTTACTGAGATATTTGTTAACAACATTATGTGTTAATATATATTCATTGGGTATATCCAGGGGAAAATCTACCCACATTATTTTTATGGTTCAAGTAAAAATTTTGAAGAAAATAAAACTTTATCTCAGTTAGTGATATGTGTTATGGTTGATTAAACATGCAGAAAAATGCTAAAAAGATCATAGTTGAATCTTGTTTTTAATGTCTTAATTACCTAAGGATACATTTAACAAATTCATAATTCAAAATAAAGATTTTATTCCCTAGGAGGTGTTGCAAACATATGAGAGGAAAAAAATGCATAAAATGGAGTGAGGTAAAGAGGAAATCAGTTAAAACATAAATTAGAAAAATAAAGCTCACCAGTTTGCAGAGTAGTTATCTGAAACCCATATATTCAACAAGGAAAGTTATTCATTTTATTTTGATGAAAGCAAGAGATTTGGGAATTCTCTAAAAAAACTTTAGGTTATTAGTAAATTAGTAAATTAGATATGAACTTGCTAAGGCATCATTGTACTGCAGCAGGAACAGAGACGGTAATATTGGAGATTTATGGGCAGATGGATTCTGTTAGAAGCATGAGATAAATAATAGGGATGAAACTTCACTGGGTAAAGAATTTTAAAAATGTTTTCTATAATTGAGTCAATATTTCAATATTTTTTTTGAATTATAATAGTGTCATATTGAATAAATTTACTGTTATTATATACTAATTATGTTATAGACAGTAATTAAATAGTATAAAGTGTCAGAATTTCCTCTTATCACTAATGAAGTTATATCTCTAAATCTGTGCACATTTTCGGTAATAATAATAATAATAATAGCAGTTGTACTAGTAAAATGAAGTAAAAGGGCTTACTTGTGCCAGGTTTTCAAAGAATTTATTAGGAAGACACTTACATATTTCTCATTTTACAAATGAGGAAGCTGAGAAACAGAGAAGTAACCTCCCCAACTTACACAGCTAGCAAGTACACTGTAAAGCAAGGTGTCTGAGAATCAGAGGTATATAATCACCAGAAAACAATTCTTCAGTTAATAGATCAGGAAATAGGATTTTGCTTATACTTCACCAACTGCAAGGAACCAGTTTCTATAAGTTTAATTCAGTATCTCTGGGTGCTTTCTTAGTATTGTGAATTCTAATATGGGAAGACAGGTTGAAAGGGTTTCTTAAAGTTGGAATTTGTTTTATTTTGCTTTGTTGACTTTTTTTTTTTTTTTTTTTGAAGAAGAAGATGGTAGAGGAAGGACTAAAATATCTATTAGCTTTTAAAGTAATTCCCTTTCCCGGTAGTCATGCAGTCAATTTCATAAATGGGAGATTACATACATGTAAACATGATGTATACAATTGCTTTTTGATACGCTGACATTTTAAAAAGTAAAATCTACCAAGACAATTATAAATTTCTCAGTTCTATTAATATTTAAATAATTTTGTTCTACAAATGAAGGACAAATTGAAAAAAAAAGGTAAGTATTTTTTGGTGAGGAGTAGGTAGGCAGAATTTCTGGAGATTCTAGAAAAAAATTCTTGAATATAGAGGAAACCATCAACATTCACAAGACTGAAGTTCATCTCCAATCCTTGCAGGATCAAAAAAGCAAATTGGTTAACACCTTGTCAGCAGGAGGAGCCCACAAGCAAAGGAGGTCCAGAATCCTTCTTGCTTCTTTTCTGATAAAGTGGTCACTCCCCAGGAGCAGAAATATGCTTTTTGTTAATTTAAGAGCCAAACTGTGCATGGGAACTGAAACAACCCGATATTGGTCAAGCTATCTTTCATTGGAAAAGCTTTTAGAAATCGTTTCAGAAGTATAAAAATATGCTGAAATATGTAAAGAGCTTAAACATTTTAGCTATTCATTCCCCAAAACTTTAAATTTAATAACACTATTGTAAATATTTTTCTTTAAAATTTTCTGTATAATTTCAAAATATAAATTACACATAACTTTTGAAACTCCATTATTTTTTTAAATGTAAAGTTTTCTTTCCAGGTTTGTATAAAAATTCAGATCATTTGTGTATGTGTATTTCTAAGTAGAGTTAAGTAGTTAGTAGAGTTAAATAGATATTTCTCAGAGCTCTAAACTGAACCTTGGTCTGTAGGATAATTTCTAAGTACATGAAAGAATTGGATCCCTTCCTTTGCATTTGTGAGGCATACATTCCAACCAGCATGAGAGATGAGCTCATGTTGGTATTCACTGTAGGCTAGATAAAAATAAGTGAACATGTCAACTGAGGACAAGATTATAACAGTGAATCTATTACTCATTGTTTCAAAGCACGTTTTGATATAGACTGAAAAAAATTAACAGAAGAGAAATATTTATATACGACAAGTATTGTGTCCTTGAGAAGACGACAGTAAAAATCTTTATCCTGGGTACTAGTCACAATCTTGCACTTGAACTATCCATACTCAGTTGTTTATTTTGGCTACGTTCCTTGCTAAGTTACAGCACACGTGATCAGTTCATTTGAAAACTTTGACTTAGTCCCCAAATACCAAGATAGTCACACTGTATCCGTATCTTGTCCTCAGAGAATTTTAGAGGTGGGAGAGAGATCTCCAAGTCCAACTCCTTCATTTTACAGAGGAGGATACTTTTAGTTGTTCTAGAGATAGGGACTTCAGTCATTTTAAAACTAGACTTCATGAAGACTTATGAAATATAGCTTTTGGAATATTATTATACCCACAGATGAAACAAAAACTTTTCCATACTAGTGGCAAGTACTCTGTGATGCATAATATACCTTTTCTGGTCACGAGTTGCCATTAAGAGCAGTGAAGGAATTGATTTACAATATGGTGCACATGTGAATGTCTCAGGGCTGCTTTTTGCTCATTGGGAGAACATAACATTTCATCACTCATATCAGTTAATCTTTGAGTTTGATTCTATTCACATAACTCTGATAGTAAGAGACAAACACAATGTTATAAATATTCAAATAGTTTATTATATTTTGTTTGTGTGACTCAGCTACTTTATCGTTTTCCAGATAAATACACATTAAAACTTGAACATCTGTAGTATACAGTTTTGAGATAATAAATTTAAAAACTGCATCTCTTAAGGGTATAATTACTCGACTTAATTGGTGTGCAGTTTGATAAATATTTGTTTTGTGAAAAGAAATAATTTGAGAACTTCATTTGTGACTGATATACATCGTTTTTATGACTTGGCATCCTGAAAATGAGCCAAGAAAATTGTGTTTACAGCGGCGCACACAGTGTAATCTAACTGAACAGAAAGGAAAATTATAATTTTGTAATGTCTGCAAATGAGTTCAGGAAGGAAGAAATAACCACATAGAACCAAAAAATGTATAATAATTAGAGGATAATAAAAATAGTAATGATGTTATATTAGTATTCTATGGTCGATGTAACAAATTATTACACACTGGCTGTCTTAAAACAGAAGAAATTATTCCCTTACAGTTCTCAAGCCTAGAAGTCCAAAATCAGTATCATTACTCCACTCCCTCTGGAGGCTCTAGTGGAGAATCTGCTCCTTGCTTCTTCCAGATTCTGAAAGTTACTGGCATTCCTTGGTTTGTGGCCACATCACTCTGATCTTGCCTCTGTTTTCACACTGACCTCTCCCATGTATATGAAAGCTCACTCTGCCTCCCTTTTAGAAGAATATTTGTGTTGGCATTTAGAGTCCACCAAGATAATCCAGGATATACCCCACCCCCATCACAAGGTCCTTAATTTAAATCACAATTGCGAAGACCCTTTTTCATGGTAAGGTAACACAGGTTTGGGGATTAAGGCCTGATACCTTTGGGGGATCATTTTTCAGCCTACCACAAAGAAGTTAACTGGTTGAGTTAGCACAGCATATTATGGCCTCTTTTTCTTTTCAGGCAGCAGAGGATGCTACTCTGGACATGCCCTAGGTGACATTTGATGAGGAATAAATTAGAATTCACCGATCCTTGCTCTCTTTCTTTTTCTTCTAACTCTATTTCAATCCTACTCCTAATCTTTTAGTTCCTTGCATCAATGCAGAGAGCAGCAAGCATATTGTGTAAAGTTTTCAAATTCTTCTTCTACCCCCAACCTACCATTTTGAAATAGGCATTCCTTTTGTAGTCTACTGAGTGCCCTCTGCACAAGTGCACCTCAGATTCACAGAAAAATGAAGCTCATTCTTGTCCCAGAGAGGGAGCAGATAAACCTTTTTCCAAAATATACCTTTTTTGGGATATTGATTATTTTAAGCCAGTTATTTTTCAGAAAAAAAAAAAAGACTAAAAAAAAAAAAAAAAACTTGACTTCCCCTAACTGCCTAAAAGAATTTAGATAGAGAACCTGCTCCAGGAAGGAAGTTATAATAATAGATAAGGATAGTTTAATATGAACTATGTGTAATAGAGAAGGAGGAACCTATTTGATCAAAGTGCTTTCTGTGTTTATTAAACACAGAAAAAATTATTTACTAAACATTTGCTTTTCATCTCCATGTGAATTGCCTTCTCTCTTTTTGAAATTCCAAATCACTGTCCCCATCCCCTTTTCTCCTTAGTTCAAGGAAGCATGTAAGTCTCAACTGCCTTATTTGTCCTGGATCCCATATTCTTAGGAAATCCCCAAATTTAAAAATGTAATTAGATTTGGTTATTTTCGCCTGTTGATCTGTCTCATGTAGGTTTTATTATTAAACCAGCCAAAAGAACACAGAAGAATAGAGGAATATTCGCCCTTCTCCACCTCCTTTTAGAGAAAAACGAAACAAAAACAAACACTAGAAATTGCTAGACTAAACAAACAAAAAAAACACACACACAGATCTATCTGTCATTAAAGCTTACAATCATTACTACACATCCTAAACAGATTTCCTACCATTTGTTCTCCAGTGTAGAAGTTCCGAAAAGCCACTGAGCATGCTCAGCATGACCTGTGGAATGACTGTTTCTTTCTTTTTTTTAAAAAAGCCTACAGCACCTGATCTTCCGGGGGGGGGGGCCATCCAAGTACTAATGAGGCCCGACCCTGCTTAGCTTCCAAGATCAGATCAGATCGGGCACATTTAGGATGACATGGCCGTAAAAGACTATGTTTCTTTTTGTTTCAGAGAAAATTCTCAAGGATTGTATTGACTCTTTTCTTTTAGAAATTATCTGCAGAGTTAGAACTAGCCCTATTGTACATAGATAGTCCAGATTTGCCTGAGTGCCACAAAAGGAGATTATAAAATATCTACCAGTTCTTGAAGTTCCCAGCCCGGAGCCTCCTCCTTGGAATTACTCCATGTCCCCAGTGCAGTCATACCTCCCTCCACAAAAGCATATCTTAGTTGCATAAGGGAGTGCCAATTCCCAGGGTCCTCCTGGAGGAGGCAGGCCCGGAGAGGAACAAAGTATTCTTGCTAGGGCTGGACCTTCCTCTAGTCACTTGTTCACATCTTGCCTTTGCCTAGCTAGTCCCATGGTTTCATTTCATTTTTACTGGTACAAATAGGTGAACTTTATCATAGGAGTTATTACCCATAGGACTGTTACCAACTCTTTCTCTTATACTTACCAGGAAGCCTTGTAAAACCCATTAGATCACAAAAGAATGTCTCTGGATTGTGAGTATATCTTTCCAAAATAATTAGTTGAAATTGAACACTTGATTTGTGCCAGGTTGTGAGATAAGCTTTTAATTTACATTCTTTCCTTGAATCCTTTGAATTAGTATCTATTATTGTTATCCTAACTCTCTAGTGAGAAATTTGAGGCCCAGAGGGATTAAGTGACTTCACAGAAAGCTCTGGAGTCCAAGGCTTCACTGTCAGTCCACAGCAGACAGGATTTGAACCCAAGGAATCTATCTTCAGAATTCATTTTTTAAACCATAGAAATACTATCTCTTGACTACAGTTTTGATCTTGTCACGGCCTTGGTTTTTTTCTGGAAATGTGCATGAGCAACTTTGTGAAAATATTCCTTGTTTATATTACAAATGGAAGGCACTCAAAACAAGAAAGAAATGTTCCCTTTAAAAACTGCTTCTGAATCTTCAGTTTGTAGTTGAACCATGGGTTATAAAATACATAAACTGTGAGATTTTAGGCCCTATCTTAACTTAAAAGCAATAACAAAACGTCTTCTGTCTGCAACAACTCTGAATAGCATAAATTCTTTCTGTGTACCATGTTTATCACACCACATAAGTGTGCTATGCAAAACCATTTTACCATAAAATCCTTTAGCATCATAGATCTGCATATTTGTACAGCTGAGTTTGCTTTTAAGTCAGCATTACCAAATCCGCCTATGTAGCAAACTCACAACCATTCAGAGCTAACACTAGGACATTTAGGTACCATTAGTGTTCTATTGGGAGTCTCAAGTAACACTGGATCCATTCAGGCGAAGGAAATGTAGAAAGATGATCTGTAAGGCACAGGTGAAATGGCAAAGTCAATAATTTTTCCATTTGGTCAAGAAATACTAGCTATTTTTGCTCTTTTAACAGTTGTTTTTTAATGTGTTATATTTATAATTTATAAATTAAACATAATTTGTAATTATATAGAGGTATGTTAAAATAATGCCTTATTTCATCTAAAAACACTAGCTTCATTTATATGAGTCCTTTATTATTTAGAAGTCTTAAAAAGGTTTACTTAATAATGTTTGTGGCTTTTAAAATTTTTTAAATTTTTAGCAATGTAGAAAATATTATTTAGAGAGAGAGCTTGAATTCTATTTTCTAACTACTATTAAATTTTGGGGGAAATTACTAATTAAGGAAAAGTTTTATTGACAAGATGCCATTAATTTTCTCTTACCAAATGGGATACTGTACTAGAGTAGGGGTCCACCAACTTTCTCTGTAAAGGGCTTGATAATCAATACTTTTATCCCTGAAAGCCTATTTGGTTCTGCCAGATTGTCACACAAAAGCAGGCACAGACATGAGAATGCCTGTGTACCAACAAAACTTTATTTATAGAACCTGAAACTTGAATTTTACATGCTGTACATATGTCACAAATATTCTTCTTTTAATTTTTCAACTATTTAAAAACATGAGCACCATTATTAGCTCACTGGCCACATAAATAAGTCTCAGGCTGCTTCAAATCTGCTGTTCCTTTAATCTTTACTATATTATTAAGTGGCAGCTCTATCCAATCTCCTCTCCTTCATCCGCCACCTCAAATCTATCGGCAAATGTATATATCTCTGTTCTTTCTAGAATCCTCTGCCTCCTCGCCACCAGCTGTTCGTACCAACACTCTCACCTAAACCACATGAATTCTCAATTGACTTCCCCATCCTCACTTCTCCTCACCAATCCATTTTCAGCAAAACATCTTGAGTAACCTTTGACAAGTCAGAAATTCAATGATGTCACATATACAGGAGGTCCTCACTTAATGGCATCAGTAGGTTCTATGATGTAAAGCAAAATGATGTATGACAAAACCAGTTTTACCATAGACTGATGTAAACAAGTTAAGATCCTACAGCATCTCATCAGCGTTAAATCAGAACATTGTAGCAGAACATTATTTGACAACCTGCTGTACTAGCTACTATCTTCAGCAAGTTAACTGAAAACTTTAAGACTTAGTTTTCTTTTCTGTAAACAGAGAGAGGAATTATCCACGGTTCTGTGGTTTGATGTGAAGATTAAATGATTAATGATGTTAAAACATTTAATACGATGCTTATAATACAATCCCTATGTAATGAACTGGTACTTATTAAATGTTAGTTGATCATCATCATCATCATCGTCACTCCCCTAATTAAAATAGGTTCCAGTTAGAATAAACCAAAATGCCTTACCTCCTAGGCCTTGCTTGATCCACTTGCCTCTTCTTGCCTGCCTCATGTCTAAAGTTCTTTCTGCCTCAGCCACTCTGATCTCATTTTAGATCCTTGTGCATGCCAACCTCGTCAGAACCTTCACACACCTGCTCCCTACTCCTCTTCTTATAATTGGATTTTTAATTTAAATGTCACTTCCTCAGTGAGGGCTTCCCTGACTGCTCATTTTAAAATCATTACCCACAAATTTATACCCAACTCAATCATAGAAGTGTGTTTGTTTCCTTTATAATAATTTCCACAAGGGACTATTAGTAGTTTTTCTATATTCCTATTTGAATATAATCCCCAGGAGAGAGAGCCCGGCCTCTTCCTACTCTATGCAAATAGTGGACTTCAATAAATGCTTACTGAATGAAACAAAGAAAAATGAAAACTCAGAGTTATATATTGATTTTACCTGAATTCTGATACATCCATTTAAATCCAGTGGACACTAAATTTGGATGGTCAATTAGTGGGCTCATTCATTCTTCTGTTTGTTCAGCAAACAAGTATCAAGTACCTTCTGAGTTAGGCCAGTGCAAGTAATAGAGGATCAAGAACCTTGGTAATTGCTTTTAAGGAGTTTGTACATATTTGCATGTTGTTATTTAAAAGTATATATCAAAATATATTTACCAATAAGTCAATATCTTACTTTCCTCCAGGTTTAAGTTTTAATTTTCTTTTTCATCAAAGCGTTCATCATATAGAATAGATGTCTAACTGGCACCATCAGTTGTTCAATAAACATTTATTGAATATGTGCCAGTTAGTGTACTAAAAACTGATATTCTAATTAGATTTCTTTTTTCCTGCTATACTTTACTAAGGAGAAAGAAGAAAATGTCACCAAAATCAATTATTGGAAATTATATTTGGGTTTTGTTTTGTTTTTTAAGTTTGCAGATTGTGCCTTGGGATCAACATACACGTGTCATGTTTTCTTCCACTTTCTATTTGGACAGCAGTTCTCATAGGAATTCATGGGTACCCAAGATACCGCAAGGTCATTGGTACATGGGAGATTCTGTTTTATTCAGTATGCTTCCTAAGGCCAGGAAGAATACAGACATATCTTAAGGAAAGTTTTCAATATTATTTTTTTAAAAGTATTTCTATTTTTAAAGAGATTAAACTTTTGTAATCCAAAGACCAACCAACCTCAGATACCTATCTATCACCTCCATACTTCAGATCTCTGTATTTTTCACCAGCTGTCTCAAGAGAGGCTTTGTTGGAGGCTTAACCCTCACTTGTTTATTAATTTTCATTTAATGATTGTGCATCCATTTAGAAATTGCTAACACTAGACTTTCATAATATATGGTTAATTCAGAAAGAGAGAACAAGTTCCTACTGAATAATCTTTATTAAACATCAGAAAGATAGCCATTGAAACTCTTGAAATGAATTAGTAAAAGCCAAACATTACACATGTCTGTCCTGCTAAGGTAAACAAACAAACAAACAAAACACCCAGGTGTAATTTGTTAGTTAAATAGTATGGAGATCATGAACATTAATATGGAAATTGAGAGATATGAATGCAGTGGTGTGACCTGCCAACAACTCTGTGACCCGTGGTGATCTAACTTCTCTTGACGCAGTTTCTTTACCTGAAAAACAGAAAATATTGACAGGATCTCTATAAATCTTATATTTCTATAAGTAATTTTTTTTTCCTGTCCTGTGATGGAGAATTAAAAGGTAAAATGCACTTTCTGCTCACCCAGGCTAGCTTTTCTCCCTCTCCATTCATAACATGGAAGCTGAGAGAGCAAGTGAGAGAAAGATGTTACAAGGCAGAATTATCCTGATTTGCATGGAACCTCATGGATTGTTGCCTCTCCAACTAGACTTTTAAATAAGCTCACTCCAAGTTTAGTTTCATTTTTTATTATGTTATAACTGGATTTTAGTGTGAAATCAAATTTTAATTTGGTTTCTGATAGAGATGGTCTTAAAGGGACTGTAGCTTTTTTCTTAAAAAAAAAAAAAATCAAGTTTATCTTCAGTTGAAACACTGCATGAAAATTAAATACAGTTTTTAAAATGCCTCCAGGGTGATTTTTATCATAATAAGAGAAAGTTAGAAATAGATGGGAAAGTTCACAAACTCTGAAACTACTTTATCTCATTGGCCCTGACAGCCACTGTATACATGAAATTTTACACACAAGTAATAAACTTTTGCAGTGAAAACAAATGAATTTTCAAGTAGCTAAACAACTATCATGAATCAGGTAGTACGTAAGACACGAAGGAATGGAATATTAGTCCTATCCCTCAAGTGAGTTTAATTCTTTCTTTGTAGTAGTTGTCCATTTTGAGAAGGGAGCAAAATCTGTGGACATGTAATGGCTTAATGAACTCAATGCAGCAAACACAGCAAATTAGCAGATGTCTCATCTCATTCTGCTGTTTAGTAAATAGTTCTGTTTTTTTTTTAATACTCTTCACCAGAACTTAAGCATTCACAACACTAACTTTTCAAAAAAAACACACTGTGCACAAATCTTAGCTACTTGTTAGTGAAACTCAAGCAAAAAGTCTGAAGCCTTACATAAGGAAGAGACTATTTTAATATAGCAGCAATGCATTTATAAAATCTTTAGAGCAAATTCAGAGATGGGCATACGATATACTTTGTGGCTCAGGAGAAAGGGAAAGCCAACTTTCCCATTGGACTGGTAGGGGCTGTGGAGTGTGGAGTCTGGGCAGGTGGGGTCACACAAGCAGCTTAGTGACATCTCGTTTCCAGAAATGTCGCACTCATTCCAGGAATGGGGACAGAATACTGACTTAGCAGTGAGAGAGACTGCAGAAAGGGCAATGGTCACTGCAGAAGAGCACGCCATCTACGGAGCAGGGACAAATCTTTTACGTAATTGTCTTTTGGAATTCACTTTGTGTTCTTACCTCTATGCAAATGGCTCTGTTATAATTAAATAACTTATAAGTAATAGTAAACATACACACATTCAAACTCTCAATGTTTACAAATAACGCTGTCCAAAAATTTTTAAAGAAAAAATGTATTTAGGACATTTACAAGAGATAGCTTTTTAAAAGTAAATTTACGTTTTTAAAAAGAAAATGCTTTAGGAGAAAGATAGTCATGGATTGAACTTGATGGGTACCTAAGATGAATGAGCCTTGTTTTCTCAAAGTCCGATTAACAGATGGAATAGTTCTTGTTTACAGAGCCCTTTGGATGTGCTGGCCATTCCATTGGGTGTTGAAGACATTAAGATGCATAACACAGTTCTTCTAACCGCTAGAAGCCCCACCCTCTACAAATTTGTATGAATACACAAACAACCCACACATGAGAATCCAAAAGTACAACAGGAGCATGGAGGAGGTAACAATTCTGCTGGAAAGAAAAGAAAAGAAAAAAAGTAATAAGATTTAAGATGTGTTCCCAAGGATACCCCTTGGATATGCAGCTCTCGCTGCTCTCATTTAGAGAAAAATCCAGAGCAGCATGAAAGTGTGCAAATGGTAAATATTATGCACAGTAATTTCAATGCATGGGCTTTGAAATTATATGTAGAGTGACTTCTGAGGAGTCATCGCCATTTTCTAACACTCAGTTTCTTCACTTGTAAGATGACATTCACACACACCCTTCTCAGAATTTCAAGTAAGATCAAATGAGTATGTATGTAAAACACTTTGTACAATGGCTACTCATGCAATAAGTACAATAAGTGTCCAAAATTATTTTTACTTGCTATAGAAACTCTAGCTATAGGTATGGAAAGAGAGCATTTAGGGATCTTTATACAACCCTGTGGGACTAGAGCACGAAGTTTGAATAGACAGGCTATAAAGAAAGAGGCCAGAAAGAGGTCACACTGCAAAGGTCCTTTAATGCTCAGAAAAGAATTTGAACTTGCTGCAAATGCAGTGGATAAAACACCTAGCCTTTAGACAGGCAGCTAGCATGATCATGTATTTTAGGAAGTTAATTCTAAAGACAATAAAAAGAAGATGTGGAACAACTTACTGATTAGGAGAATTTTCACTGAGGGGGCAGTTTGTACTATGAAAGCAGAATAGTCTTTATAATTTGTGAGTAATTTTGAATATTGTTATATTTATTAGTTATATATTTTATAGGAATTCCAGCATTTATTTGGTATGATTTTTATGTTAATATATTAACAGAAATTTATGCTAAAACATTGCCAGTATGATGATGCCATTTTCAAGAAATGTATTACTCTAGATGCAAAGTTTTATTTTGAAGCTGACTTGCCAAGAGCAAACTATCTTGTAAAGCAGGGTACACAGGTATTTAGATTGCAAAAGAGGCAAGAAACTAAAACTATTTGCTTTTGCACACTCGGGTCAGTGTACTTTATTAAATTACATAAACATTTTTTCTTTTCATTGTGGGAAATGGCTGAAAATATTGGTGGTAGTCATAAAGTCATGTATTTTTCAGAGAAAAATAATCTCATAAAAATTTAAAATAACTTGAATGGATAACCTTAAAATAGAAAATATAAGTTATAGAAATGAAAGAATATATTAAAACACATCTTTATAAAAGTTGGGGTAGATAGAAACATAAGTTTTGGCTCCTATCTAATTCAGAATATCAGCAACAAAAAAGCAGATTACAGAGTAAATATTGAATAGTTTTAGATCTAAAAGCTAAAATGTATTATATCTAATTGAATATCTGTTTTTCAATTAGTATTGATTTTAAATATTATTTTATATTGGTTTTAGATACACAGCATAGTGATTAGACATTTATATAATTTAAGAAGTGATCCTACAATTAGTTCAGTAACCACCTGGCACTTACCTACAAAACGAATCTCAGAACTGCAGAAGGCTCAACTTTCAAACAAACCTTGTATTTTTGTGTCCTCTAGTGGCAATTTGAAGAATTGACCTATCCTCACAGAATTGTTTAAGAAACACGAAATGGCTAAGGAGGGGAAGCCAATGGCATCCGAAACAAGCAAACTGTAACCCCTGAGACCCTGAGTTTTTCTCTTATCTCACCTAACTAAAGACAAAAGAAAGCTAGCTGGCTTTGGACAGTCTTCAAACTGCTTCCAAGAATGCAAAAGAACTATTGGTTTGGAAGCATAGACAGTTCTGTTCAACATTCTTGAATATATCTTCTTAAACCTTTTTCTAATATGAATTTACCAGGCTCACAATAGAAGCTTGACTTCATCCCAGTCAAAGGACTTATGCATGAGACACAAATGACAGTGAGACTCAGAAGCTGTGGGAGCCATTAGCAGACAGGTTCCTGGGCTTGTGATCCTTTGGGAAACTAACAGACACAGCTAACAGAATGCTGGGAAAATAATGATGCCACCATTTCACATGTATTTTGCAAGATCCTCAAAATCAAATTACACTGGGAGAGCGAAGTATTTTGCTATAAAAATTTTAATTCGGTCGTCATAGGTGGAACATCCAAATTGGGAAAATATTTGTTTAATGAAATTATTTATTTTCTCATCTTCAACTTTCAACATTAGTTTAGTCCCAGAATTAGATGCAAGTCTGTAGAGCACCTTATAGGTTTTTATTTCTATTCCAAATGTGGTTGGAATCTGATGCCCTTTTTCCATGGTTCATAAAGAGAATCTAGCCTTTGGCTTTTATGTGATTATATTTTTTTCAAATCACTTCACAACCCTGTTATAATAATTAAATGGATCAAAATGTGTCTAAAGTTTCAAAATAGTTTTATTTACCCAGCAAATATGTAAGTATTTACGTAATACTTTTTAAAACTTTTCAGTTTGTCACAAATGAAAGCTTTTGTTTCCTAGGCAGACAATTCCTTTTAACAAGTGAGTTCAGATGCTGCACCAAAGTGAATTTAATAGCCTGGAGATCCTGTTTCACTTTCTAAGTGAACAGATCCTATAAATTGCATTCTATGTGCCATTCCACTTCCTGTCCTCAGCTATGGTGATGCAGAAAAACAGCTGTTGTGTGGGAACTGTTCGGAGCTGTATTTCTCAAACCACAGGTCATGGAAGGGTGGTTATGTAGGCTCTGTTTCCCTTTCTTCCAAAATAGTACCCATGGCTGTTCTGACCTTGTCTCCTTCCACCTCTGAATCGTAAGCCTACTGGGGAGTGAGTTTATCCTACTTCCTTGCATTATATTTATTTTTAATTGGGGAAGAATAAATACTTTTCCTGGGAGAGGCAAGAGTTCTCTTGAGAGATTTGCTAGGTTAAAATATATGTGTGTATGTATGTATGTATGTATCTATCTATCTATCTATCTATCTATCTATCTATCTATCTATCTATCTATCTATCTCCACAGTCTCTTGGTTAGGAGGTTAGCATCCAATAAACTTCATAGTTTAGGATCTACAGCAAACTACATCACTCTAATTTTTTATATTTTATATTTTAATACACTTTATTTTGACCCTAATCCTAAAAGATATGTAGAGAGATTTAATTATTCAGCATGGTTTAATAGAAACAAGCAAGCATTTATCTAGGTTTACAGTTACTCAAATGCCAAGGATTAAATGATATACGATAGGTTAACAAATATGCTGTTATACCAGATAGGAAAAAGCAGAAACAAGTTTCATTAGTGGCTTCATGCAACTGATGCAAATGTACTACCTGAAAGGTAAACCAGACTTCTCTGCCTTGTTAATAACTACTGTATAGACATCATCACAAAAGATATTTTAATAATGATCATGTTGGCTCTTTTCTTTCTCTTTGACTTATAATTTGCATGAAGAATGAAATCACTATTTTACCTCTCATTTCACTGGCTTCACTTAAGAAATGCACAGTTTAGAAAAATCAGTTGTTTTTCATATAAACAGGAAGAACTAGGGATTCTTAACAGCTGGCACCCATCAGAGGGTCTGCTCTTTCACTGGGCATAGAGATCACAAGCACAAGGCCATGTAGAAATACCAAATCCAAGTAATTCAAGTAATTCTCACTTTTAAAAAAAATGACAGGAGGACAGGCAGGAATAATTACATGTTTTTCAGGCTTCTGGTTGTTATATTTTCTTTTTAAACTTGCGCCCTCATCTGTCCCAATTCCTTTTTGACTGAGCACAAGATATTCACTTGTGTGAGTAGTTGCAATACAAAATTTTGGGTTTCGTAAGTTGAGTCAGTGTTCTTAACTTAAATAGAAGTAAATTTCCAAACAATTCTAGATTTCATTTATTCCTTGATTTTATGTCTACCTTCATTACACACACACACACACCCCCCCCCCCCCCCCCACACACATATATATATTTTTTTTTGCAAAAATAGGTGATTACTATGGATTTGTAAAAAACATATATATAGGTATTAGGATTCTTTTCCAAGACAAAGTCCCCTTTTGGTACCTTCCAAGAATTTGATGAGTAAAGAGGCCGTTTTCATTTTCAGAGTCCTCCCATGAAATGCAATTGTTCTTTATGAGAGATATCATCATTATATGTTAAATTAAACTTTTTAAGCAAAATATAGTGTAATATAATAATTCTATTTCCCAACAGCCTCCTGAGCAAAGTATAAGAGATATCACCTGTCTATGTTCAGTCACGATAAAATTTAACAGGAGTTAGAGAAGGTACACATAAAAAGAAAATGATAGCTCATCTATCTAAAAATGAAATAAAAATAAAAGAAAAAAGGAAAAGGAAAACAAGAAGCATGTCCCCTTATGGGGCTTCTTTGTTTTTATGGTGAGCTTTTCTATAAGAAACTTCCTGTCTATGTTTACACTAGAGGTAAAGTGACTCATCAAACATTTACATGTTTGTGTGAATAGATTTTTAGTGTGGAGGCTTTAATTAGCCATGTGTAACACATTTATAAGTTTATGAGAATTGGAAAAGTCATGGGAGAATAAAATAAAGGAATTAACTGAAAAGAATGACAATGATTTAGCCAATTAGAAAATGTAATTATGCTATGTTTTCCTTAAGAATACAAACTGCCTGCATAAGCATTCAATAATCCTATGAGTTTAAAATGCCTTGACTGATAATGTAGAATAGGACCAGGCATTCATTGAGGTAGGAAGTGAATATTAGTAACAAATAATGCCAACATCTTACTTTACATATTCACTTATTATTCTCCCCCAATAAACTGACCGATTTTTTTTCCTGCCTACTAACGAACATCATAGTGCCTCAAGTGACCTGTTAGAGGAAAGGAGATGAAGTTGGGTGAAATCTAACTTTACCCCTAACTGGTTAACAAAGTGTTGAATAACCAAGAATCAGCTAAAAAATGCTCACCTTTTTATTTGTTATCTTTATGTTAATCACCCAAGTGAATTTATATGTAAATCCTGAGAACCAAAGAAATTGCTATTTCTGACCCTCTTTGTTGTGAAATAGTGGGCATATTTATGATTATCCTCCAAGAGCAAACTATTCCGTATGTCTTAAAATACTATAAAAGAAAAGAAGGGTGAGAAAAACATAAATTTCTCATTTACTTTTCTAAATGAGAATTTAATAAATTTAGTAAATTCCTTTGGAGAGGAAGAAAGGCTAAACGTTGGAAGGTCATTGTTAGGTCATATTTCTCAAATCACATGTTTTTGTAAACAAATAAGCAAAACAAACACCATTTTTCTGGGATTCTTTCCAGTAACCAGATAAAAAAAGTGACACTGGTTCCTCAACACTGCAGAACAAAGTCCAGAAGCCCGTGTCTAGTGTTCAGGGTCTTCTAGGCTGTGGTCCACAGTGCTGTCCAGCCCCATTGCTGGGCCAGTTACTTTCTAAGTGTTTTTCAGTGGTTTTCTGAAGGCAGACATCATCCACAAACTGTTGTGCTCCCACTCTGAGTGCTACATGTATTTTATTTATACCTTTTCTCCCTTTCACTTTTTTGTGATTGTCTTATAACTGGTCATTTACACTACTTTTCATCACTGCAAGGACCACATTTTATCCATGTTTGAGACTCTCTTTTCTACCAGTTCCTCACTATTATCTATCCGATACTAAGTATTAAATATTGATCGAGCAAACTTATACTGATTTCCTGTCTTGTATATTATAATCACAAAAGTGAGCTTAAATCTTATAAAATAATTCCATAGCATTGGAATCGGTCATATCAATTATTAACTAATACTCTTATACACATCTCCTAAAGCAGATATGGGCATAAACTCAGTGAGTGCAGAGATGCTATACAAATGACTTATGAGGACATCCTCTTTTCTGAGGGCACTTGATTAAATTATGTCTCTCTCTTTGAAGATTAACCCTTCAGAAAATAGGGGAGATATAGTTGAGACCAATTTCTGAGTTACAAGAAGTATTAACTCATTTTTATCAATTAGCTGTTTGTTGAGATCCTTTTCAAGGGCAATTGGTTTTCTTCACTGGGATCAAATCCAACTTTTCTGTATAGTATGTAAGGGCCTCTGTGACCTGGCACCAAACTACTGTTTCCATTCTCACTATCACACAAAGTTTTAACTAACTGCTTTGAGTTCTGTGGACATTGAGTCCTCTCATTCTTTTACATTACATGCTCACCCACCCCCTTCTTAGAATCAGCTTCTTCCCTTGTTCACTTGCCAAATTCCCAGCCATTCCTACTCAAGTGTCTCTTCCGTTATGCAATGCCAGGTGGAGATGAGTACTAGGGGTTTGGGGATCACCTCGCAGAGGAAGTGACACTTGAGTAGAGACCAGAATATATACAAGGAGCAGCATCCTCTGAGGGCACAAAAACAGCATGTATGGCAGCCCAGAGATGGGAGTGTTCTTGGCATATTTGAGGGCCACCAGAAGGCCAACAGGGCTGGAGTACAGTCAGCCAGCAGCACAAATTGTAGTAAAGGAGGTGGGAAAAGGGGCCAGGGGTCAGATCATATAAGACTTGTTAGACTATCATGGGATTTTTAATTTTCTTATAAATGCTGGAGCAATTGAAGAGTTAGGAGAAGGAAAATGGCATATCTTTATTTATGATTTTAAAAGACCACTTTGACTCTTTGTATAGGACAAAGCAGAAGATTCTAGAATGGAGCAGACAAAGCAATTAAGAGGCTATTGCAGTCTTCCAGGTCAGAGAGGATGGTGGTTTGTAATAGAATAGTTGCAGTGGAAGATATGAGAAATGATTGGTTTGCAAATATATTTTAAAGGAGAATTGACTACATTTATTGATGAGTAAATATGGGATTGAGTAGAAGAGAAGAAACAGGGAAAACTTTATGGTTTGGTCTGATTTGGTGAATGATGATTCTGTTTACTAAGATGAAGGAAGACTAGGAGAGACAGTTGAAGGCTGACAGGGGTGGGGTGGTGGTGGCTAAGGCAGGAATCAAGATTAAGTTTGGATAGATTTTAAAATATCCTCAATAAGCTGAGGAGACACATGTAGCATCTCTTTCTAATACCATTTATAAAATGTTTGATGATCTTCCTTTTTAAACTGATTATTTTTCAGTTATTGGAAGCAAGGTCTAAACTGGGACCACTCTAAGATTGTAAAATCGACTTAAAGCAAACACCGCTGTAGAGATTTGAATAATTCTTTCCTCTTCATCTTGAGGTAGAAGCCCCCTCACCCACCCACCATGAATTAAAGTTTTTGGTTTTATTTCCAGTCCCTAACACTAGTGGACATCCAGTGTTTCTTAAATGAATGAAATGAGTCACAAGAGGAACTTGGTAAGGTGGCCCTATCAGTATTTAAGAAAGAACATTTAAGAGTAGTTGTTGTTACCATTAAACATGAAGTAGTAGAGCAGATACACCTCTGATAGCAAATTTTCTAAAAATATGTATAATTCCCAGTTAACACACTTGTCTTCTATCATTCCTGCTTATTTCTCACATTGTCTCAAAAAGGAGGAGAAATTATAAGTCTTTCTCAGGTCACTTGTCTATACCTATTTGTAGCCCTGCTCTCATTTGCTACTTTGGTTCATGGAAAGGAGTTATGGAGATAGGGCAAAGGATTGGTTAATGGAGGAGCTGTCACAGGAAGATAGTCCATTTAACAGTATTTGCATGGAGGGTTATTTAAGCAAGTTTTCATTGTGTTAAATAGTTAAGAACATGCAACAAAATCCAATTCAAATAATAATAAGTAAACTCAAGAACCAAAATTAAACATCAATATCCAGCAGAAATCAGCAGTGGTCACAAATATATCTTGGGTACCTACTATTGAGTGAACTGTTAGAATACAGATGGATATAAAACATGACCTTTGTTCTCAAAGACTAAAATGCTAAATACTAAATATATGTACCACAATACATTGTGATCGCTAGATTCCAAACATGGCCTCCAGAATACCTGCTGGCATTCACATTCTTTTAAAGTCTTTTTCCACACTCAATCATGGGTGGCCTGTGATCAGTAAAATACTGTAGAGGTGACATTGTATAATATCTGATGCTAGGCTATAAGAGTTCCATCTTGCTCTCTATGGCCTTTTTCTCTTTGAGGTAAGATATATCATGCATGAGGACACTCAAGAAGACTGTGAAGAGGTAGCCAGGCTTCCTGCCAATAATCGGAACCAACTTGATAACCATGTAAATGGAGCTACCGTGGAATGGGATCCTCTTGCCCCAGTCAAGTCTTCAGATCACTGTAGCCCCAGCTGGTATCTTAACTGCAACCTCATGAGTAACCCCAAGACAAAACTTTCCATCCAAGTCACTCTGTGATACCAGATCCATAAAAACTCTAAGGTAGTAAATGTTTAAAACAACAAATTGTTTTGAATAACTAAGTTTGGGGGTAGTTTGTTATACAGCATTGAATAATTAATACATATTTTAGTTCCTGGAATTTTGGTGCTTCCATAACAAACCCTAAAATGTGCAGGAAAAAAAATGGATTAGGGAGTTGGTCAGAAGCTGGAAGAATTTTGAGGATTTGAGGACACTACTAGCAGGAGTCTGCTAGCCTTTGATGAGAATGCCAATGAAGATTTAAAAGTGAGGAAAATTGGAAAAATTGGAAACTAAAGGAAAGGGGTCCTTTGTTATCTAGTGTCAGAAAGTTTAACAACACTGTCCCCTGTGGTGACATGGAAAGCAGAAAATATGGATAATTTAGCTAAAGAGTCATTTTCAAGGCAAAGTGTTGAAGGTGCAACTTGCTTTCTTGCTGCTCGTGAAAAATGTGATGTGAGATAAATAAGTTAAATCAAGGAATATCAAATATAAATGAACCAGGATTTGCTAGTTTAAATAATTCTTAGCCTCTCCAGATGTCAAACAATGCTAAAATTAGAAATGGCTTCCAGGCAAAAATCAAATTCAGGGCACTGTCAGGAAAATATGATATAAATACAGAGCTAAAATTATGGCTGTGAAATCTTTTATTATGACCTCAGAAATATTTAAAGTAGTGCCTCAGAGAACTATTCAGTCAGACGGAGTTCCTGATCCACTTAAGGGTGTTCCTCAGCAGTCTCAGCAGGTTGAGAAGAACTTATGTCAGAGATTTATGGATATCACTTTTTTCTCCTGGAATGAACTCCAATAGGATTCATCAGAGACCCACAAAATTTTTAAGAAGATTATATTGACCAAAAATTACCAACTTGGCTTGAAAATAACAGAGGCAGCACAAAATAGAAAGAGTTCTTTGTAACCTCAAATTTCTTCAAGCAGAGAGCAGAAAGTGTTTCTTCAACTTCAAAAATGGGCAGTCTTTTACAGAATAGACAAGATAACTTAGAAAGAAGAAACAACAATCCAAAAGGCAAAAGCAAAAGCTACAGAGAATTAATTCCAGGCCTTTAGTCCTAATTAAGGTACTGTATCCTATTATGGACCAGTAAATATGTGCATTTGGGAAGGGGAAAAGGATAATTTTTTTCTTTAATTCATACAGCTTCAGATTTAAAACTACACTCAAAGAGTTGTACTTGAGGTTTTATGTTTGAGATGTTTTATCTACACTTGAATCTGATTTAGGTAATGAGATTCTGGGTTTTGAGCTGATGCTAAATGGGGTGAGTGAGACATTTGGGGGATTTGGGTAAGTACATTTTACACATGGGAACAATATGAATCATTGGGGACCAGCCTCTAAGGTGACTTTCAGTGATCCTCACCTCCTAGTATCCCTTTGTAATCTTTCCTCACACTGAATTATTGCTGCTCATGTGACCAATAGAATAATGTGGAAGTAACTGGTGTGTGACCTGTGTCTGGGTCATAAAGACGTTGTGGCCTCTGACTTACTCTGAGATTACTTGCTTTTGTGGGAAGCCAGTCACCATGTTGTGAGGACACTCAGGCAATTTGTGAGATGCTCACACGGGAGGAATGGGGACCTCCTGCCAACAACTAACACCAGCTTGCCAACCATGTGAGTGAGCTGCCTTGAAAATGGATTCTCACTTCTAGTCAGACTTCAGATAAATGCAGCCCCAGCTAAGATACTCCCTGATTCCTGACTCACAGAAACTATAAGATAATAAATATTTATTCTTATTTCAAGGCAATAAGTTTGGGGATAATTTGTTACACAGCATTAAATCCCTAATATATAAACTTTATTAAAATATAATATAAAAACATTGACTAAATATGCTACAATAAATTATATTTCAAAAAATAAGTCAATACATTTTTCTTTTTTATGTATTTTGTTTTCCTACTAAATATTGAAAATTATTTGTATAGCAGCATATTTCACTGTATTAATTTTATGCTATAAAACCTAAAAATAGAAAATTTATTAAATATTTAAAATGATCATTTAAAAATATTATTTTGAAATTAAAATCTGAATGTGAGTTTTAGGTATTAAGTCATTAATTTTTAAGGAATATGAGTATTTGCATAGATATTCACTAAGTGAAGAAATCAATAAATGAGGAACTGTAACATCTGATATTTTTTTATTTGAATCACATACAAAAAAGTGACAAGATGATAAAGTGGTCTAAAATGAGGGCTTTTAAAAATTAATAAATATTTATTGAATGTCTACTATAGCTTAGAATTTCTAAATATTGTGATAAATGCAAATACGACATCGTTTTTTCCCTTAAAGTAGTTTTTTTTTTTAAATCAGAGAGCAAAAAGCAAGTAAATACTAAAAAAATAATAGAGTTTAAGGTAGACTTTTGTGCTGTTGAATTAAATCCTTTCAAAATTGGAAATGCTAGAGAAATAACACTGAAGAAGAGTTAGTTAAGTGTTCATGAAAAAGATTTAGATAAATGTCACTTTATTTTTGTTGGACTTTGGAGTCTGGCAAGTGTGGAGATGAGAATATTCAGCCACCAGTTACTTGCCCAATTCCCAGAGTCAGGGGAATTGTGTGTATGGTAGGAAGGCCTTGCCTTCCAGTAAACAGTCCTTAATGTTCCCTTAGAGTAATCATCCCTTTGATGACTCACAACCTATGCACCAGTAGGGGCGACCCCTTTTAAGAAGTCAGAATAGTTCACCCATGGGAGCAGCATATTATTCCTCTGTGAAAAATAAGCTTGCTTCTGCCCCTCCCCTGTTATTTGCTGCTACACAGGTGTCTCCTGGGAAGAATAAGTATATACAAATAAATGATTTTTAGTGTTCCAATAATCCGAGTGAGCCAAAAGTCAGTGACTTATTCTTAAACTCCAATCCCACTATAATAATGTGATTATTTGCTACCTCGATTCATGATCTTTGCATTTCATTACCTTTCATTTTCTTAAAAGTATTGACTTATATAATTTTTAATATTGAAAAATATTAAAAAGAAATCAGACTACGAGACTTTCTGGGTAGGCAAGTAAATGGACATAAAAACGTGGATAGTAAGAATCAGAGTGATTTATAGTACAGGTTCTAGAGTCAGACTGCCTGCATATAAAGTCCTGTATACTCCTTATAAGCCATGTGACCTTGGAAAGTTAGTGAACTGTCTGCATTTTAATTTCTTCAGAGAGGGATTATTCCTTATGAGAATTAAATGACAATTAGTGTAAAGGGTTTAGAATAATGACTATCACATATTATGCATTCATTAAATAAGACAGCTATTTGTATTTGTTGATGTTGTTGATAGAAAAACGTATTGCCTTATTTAAGCTTTTGTTTATCCCAGTTTTGCCTTATTATATCATTATCTCAATGTATAAAAACTCTTATTTGTCCTATAGTCTAACCTTCTAGTCAGTCACTCTTGGAACTTTTGACTTTTACTGATAGTCACAATGACTTGTCATTGATCTTCACCGCTCCCAACTATTCACTGTGCACGAGAGCATATCCTCTTTCTCTTAAAGACTTTACCCCTGAAATCCTTCTGTCTTCTGCTATATTAATCTTTCCCTTTTTTTAATTTTTAAAAGCCAGCCAAAAAACAAAAATCCTTGATCTTCACATCTCTACTCTCTATCTACTGATTCATTTCTTTGCTCCTATTTAATAAAATTTCTTAAAATGTGTATAAATACAGTATCTTTATTTCCTCACCTCCCAGTTTCTCCTGAGGCTTTTATCCCCACCAAAGTCTCTACTCAATGGTCGATTCTCATTTCTTATCTTATTTAACCTCTTGGTAGCTTTGACACAGTTGGCCACTTTCTCCTTCTTGAAATATTTTCTTCACTTGGCTTTTAGAACCCAATATTGTACTGGTGTCCTTTCTTCTCCATTAGCTGTTTCATCTCTGCTCCTCTGCTGGTTGCTCCTGATCTCTCTTACCCTTCAGTGTTGGTGTGGTCCAGAGCTGGGTTCTTGAAATCTTCTCTGGCTGTCTTTTCTTCTCTGATGATCTTGTGTCATCTCATTGCTTTCAATACCATGCTGGCAACTCCCAGATTTACATTTCTAGCCCAGATGTCTATTTTGAACTTCAGACATCCAGCAGCCTACTTGACAAATCCTCTTGGGTAAATCATACATATTGCAAACTTAAAATACCAAAACTGAACTCCCACTCTTCCTCCAAACCTGCTTTTCTTACAGTTTTCTCTATTTCAATAAATAGAACTCCATCTTTCCTGTTTTTGAGGCTCGACACTTTGGAATAATTTTTTTTTTCTTTCACCCATACCTCACATTCATGAAACAGCAAATCATATTAACTGCACCTGCAGAATCTACCCCCAAACCAACCACTTTGCATCACCACCTCAACACAAATCATATCTTTCCTCACCTGTATTATTGCAATGGCTTCTGATTTAGCCTCATATTTCTGCCTTTGCCCTCTTATTGTCTATTTTCAACCTAGAAGCTATAAAAACAGACTCTTCAAGATCCTATAATAGTTTCCCTTTCAATCAGAGTAGAAGTCAAATCCTTGCAGTAGTCTACAAGGTCCTAGGTAATTTTCACCCCTCCCACCTACCACCTTGCCCCCAATCTCATTTCTTCCTGCTCTTTTCAGCCTTTATTCTATTCCAGCCTCTATAGCTCCCTCGCTAATTGTAACACCTACTGGATACAATCCTGCCTCAGGGCAACTGCAGTTTGTTTCCTCTACCTAGAATAATCTAACTCCAAATAGATCCCTGTGGTTCACTTCTTCAACTCCTTTAGACTTTGGCTAAAATGTCTCCTCAGTGAGACCTTCCCTAATCACCCAAGTTAAAATTCAGTTCTCCCAACTCCTGTTCTGGTACCCCTTTCTTCCCCTTTCTTTCCTAATTTTCTTCATAGCACTTACAATAATTTAACATACATGTTTTACTTGTTCTTTGACTTTCTCCTCCATCAGTATGTAAGCCACATGAAGGCAAGATTTTTTTTTTTTGTCCACTGCTGTATCCTCAGCATCTATAATAGTAGCTAGCATGTGTTTTTGTTTTAAATAATAAGTTGCTAAAAGTAGTTTATGATATCATGGAACTACCTGATTCTGCTGAAAACATAAAAATTTAGATTCCATTTTGATTATAATGTTCAGGTTGCTTAAACTGTCCAAAGTGAATTCGAGAGCTTTTATTTCACCTTGTCTTAGTTGGTTCCAATTATTTACTATAGTGTCTTAGAACAACTGACTTGCATAATTTATCAGTCTCAAGACAGTTAGTTAGATTGGTAAATGCAAAAATGATTACAAAATTTTCCTGGAATCAGTTTGTCCTCACAGCAGGATTATTCTTTTATTAACATGGGGATAATTTCTGTCACTCTTAGCCACTTGGTTTTTATTTTAAAACATGCAGGGCAAGGAAGATATGTAACCAACATTGTACTTTGTGGTTTTAAGTCAATTAAAATATTATTTCCATGCTGAAAACTAACAGCTGTAAACTGTGTGTCACTACCAGGTGTAGAATGGGTCAAACCTGCCCAGGCATCCCTTGGGGGTTTGAGTCATTTGCAGAGATGGCTGAGTCCCTGATCACAGGATATCTAGTGAACATCATTTTCGTTGCACAGAGACTCCAGAGAGGGGGAAAAGATAAGAAAGAAACTTTGCCTTCTTTCAGGACTATTAGATACCTTGTATTTGTCATAAAAATAAAGGTCACAATTCATGGGAGAAAAAAGATTGAAACTTTTATGACTTGAGTCAACATGGCAGACATATCACCAATTGAACTAAAGGTTTATTTTAAATTCCTTTGAGAGTGTTCAGAAGTTGTTCACTATTAGCAGATTCTATCCGGTGTTACAGTGAAGCAGACAGGAAAATACAAAATCCTAATTGTAAGAGATTTATATTTTGTTGAAGACACATACTATAAGTGAGATAAAGGAATAGTTGCAGAACTTTAAAATTTGGTCCTTGAAGTAGTTTGACAGGATTGAAGATTTTTTATTACTGAATTATAGTAAAAGGAAAATAGTAATTGAAGGCAACACAAAGATAGAAGTTATTAACAAACTCCCCTTACACCATTATAAGATTTTCAGTTCCATCTCACTAGTAATATTGATAAGGAAATATTGCTTATCTAATATTGCTAACAGTAACATGTAAGATTATTTTCTTTCTTCTCCTGAGGTAATGTATTTCATAATGTGCCATTTCATTACACAGGATAAAATATATTCAGTTTAGAAATGATATATTTTGCAAATGGAAGGCAGTTTTCTTATAAGGAAGAACCTAGTACACTTAGTAAAATTGAAAAACACAAATAATAGAAATATCTTTTGTAGACATCAAAGAATTATAGTGTTGTAATGACAGGTTGAAAATGTAAGACAGAAGTTTACTTTTTGCAATTCTTGGTGAAGTAGCTCTGTGCATGTACCCAGTTATATTATTATTGTTTTTCTGTGGGTAATAAATGAGAAATTGTTTGGTAAGCAATGAAAAAAATGATAATTTACATGTTATTTCTTAACTTTATGTTTCTAATTTCAGATCTCCTTCCCCTTCCAGAGGAAGTTAGCGATGCCATAGCTTTAATGTCTGTTTTAGCTGCAAAACTCAAATGTTCACTTTCTGTTAGAAAATCTAAAGCAGGTGGTATACAATTTTTTTGTGATTTGGAATTCTTTAAAGGCAAGTAAATTTGAAGCTCAAGTGCTGGTAGGTTATAAGTCATAATCTTATGACATTTTCCTAAATAAAAAGAAAACCTTTCTTTTGTAATGCAATTGTCTGTGCAGCTGTAGCTCTCAATTGCATCACTGCCATAATCATTACAGCCTCACTTTCATTAACTTGGTTTAAAAATTCCCTAAAATAACCTTTGTTTTGATTCTGATTTGGATTTTCAATAGAAAGTAAAAAATGTCAAATGAAGAGGTAGCAGCTAAACCAGGAATTTAAGCCACTGCACTGCTGATCTCAGAAGGAATCTGGTCTGGAAGGAGGAGACCTGATTTAAAGGAAAAGTAGTTCATGTTAAACTCTTAAGGGATATCTTTTGATTCAGAAGCCCTGTTTTTTCCTGTGTGTCTCAGCTGGGCAAATGTTATTCAAAAATAATCAACTTAACCCTGAGAATAAGAAGCCTACATTATAAGGTTCTTCTATAGTGGTTCCTTTTTTTTTTTTTTTTTTTACTAGAAAGTTTTTTGTTAGTTTGTTTTTGTTTTTTGGTACTATTATTTTATTATTAGTTTCAAGTATACAGTACATTGGTTATATAGTGATTCTTAATGTTCTTCTGTATGTTTTCTGCTGGGTGTACGAGAGCAACCCTCTGTTCTTCTTTACTAAATGAGATTATGTGAGAAGGCATGGTACAGTGCCAGGCTCATAAGGAAGTGCTCAATTTTAGTGGAACGCATAGACGTGGAATGATGGATAAAAATAGGATTATACGCACAATGAAAAATGTTTTTCTTGACCATGTCTTAGCTTGCTCTTGTGTGTCCCTGTCTAGAGAATTGTGGACCCTATGCAAAATCCATATAAAACAGACCAGGCTCTTCAGGTCAGCATCACTGAGTGGGAATGAACCATTGACAATACTTGCTAAAACAGATAGCAAAGAAACAACTGGAACAAGAGGATTCAAAAGACTTATCATGCTAATTCCATCTCAAAAACATTAGCTTTTTTTATGAGTATTTTCCACTGACATAAAACATCCCCATGTGATGTTAATTGTATTGTATATTAACAGCATAGCTAATAAATTCATGTAACATGATGAAATGTTGCAAAAATGCTTTGATAGAGCCTAAAAAAAGAAAATAGATCTTCTGTGTTCTTTCTTCTGTTGTCATTTGTCAGTAAAACGATAACGAAGGAATTTTCTCTCTCTTCTTTTTAATTTATCTTCAAGCTCACCTCTGGAAATGTTCCCTAATAAACATTACTCAGTGGGGTAAAGACATAAATCTTGTAAGGCCTTTATCAAAGGAGTATTCATAATTACTTGCCAAAGGAGAGGAAGCAAAAAGATCTGAAATTTAGCTTTTCCCTGCTAAAAGGCACACTTACAAATCTCTGGTCCAGAATGAGACATCCACAGTTTCACCTGCATGTCCCTGAAGGAACCAATGAGATCCTTTGTGCCTCTGGAACTTGGCCAGGTCTTTGTACTGTTTCCCAATGAACCACCAACATAGTTTTAAGGAAGTGACTCACAACTAAGTGAGCCTCTGGGAAATGGGAGAGGGGTCTGTTTACAGCCTGAGTCACTGAGTGGCTTCTCGGCAATTCTGATTTTGGCAAAAGTTCATCCTGAGAGGACATCCTCAGACTTTCTGTGAATGCCTCTTGAGACTCTGTTTCAGGCATTTCCAGGCTCTGGATTACGATGATTGTCGTCTGACTCTGTATCTATTGCCTGACTGTGGCTAAGAGCATGGCGATGTATCATCTGTCTCCCACAAGCTCAGGGAATAGTTGAAGGTAAGGATCTTATGCTGAAGCAGCATGAGAACTTTGTGCTTTTCTTTTGTCCTTATGACAGCTCATAAATTCCATATCCCTAAGAGTAACACTCAGTAGAGTTGTGAAAAGTATTAAATTTAAATTTCAAAAAGGGACCTTCATGAACCCCCTTTTAATAGGGTGTTTAGAATAGACTGTAGAAATCCCATGCTTCATTCATCATATATACCTTTAATTTCAGTTCAATCATGATAGCACCTGATTATACATAAGATGGTTCAGAAATTAAAAGGTGAAATATAGCATAAATTGCATTAGACAGCAGCAACACAAAGAGTTAACAAAGTCTACTAGGAGCATCATAAATCATCATTAGATCATGTTGAATAAAGAAATTTAATATTAGGGAAAGGAACAGAACATAAATTTTATGGCATATTTTCATACATATTCCTAAATTAATGTTATCGTTATATAGTAATATCCCATTTATCTCTAGTTTGCTTGCCCAGCAACACTACTACCTAGATCTTAGCCAAAGGAAGAAAAAAGATAACTTAGCACAGACAAAAATCCATGGATGAGAAAATCAGGCAATTAGTAATAACAAGGAAAAATACTAGCACACAGTAAAAACTTCAAGAAAGGTAATCATCATCTTTTTATTATTATTATTGATTGCTTACAGTTTTGTTTTACATCCATTATCTCACTATTTACCATAACTGATAGAGTTAGTTTAGTTAGCATGCCCATTAAGAATTTAAAGAAAACTAAGGCATGGAGAGATTCTGTAGCTTGTTCAAACTCATGCAGCCAGTAATTCCTGGAACTGGAAATTTTCTAATGCCAACTGACTCCAGAGATTTTATTTTAATCATTTTGTATTATTGCCTCTGTAGATACTCATCGATTGCATGAATATATTATAGGCACGATTCTAACAAATTTAGCTACCTGGCTTTATAGATTACAGAAAATATATGTATCTGTGTCAGAAATGGAAGGTAAGACAGGCTCCTTGACTCTGTCAAAAGAATACTTAAAAACTGAGCAACTAATAACAAGTATTATTCTGCAGAATTTTTATTGGGATCATCTCAAATAGAGGCAACAGCATAGTAATAGATTTTTTTTAAATGATAACCTGTGGTCTGAATGCTCTACTATGTTCAAAAAATTATACTTTAAATAGTTTAGAAGATAATTCATTCTAAAAATATTGATTCTCTAATTATTCTTTTTAATGCAGTGACAGAAATCTATGTGATAATTAGATGAGATAAACTTCAATAATCTAGACAATGTGCTTCTTCATGGATCACCGCATTCCTTGAAGTTGTTAAATAATCAGAGTGTTACTTATTCAAGAAATAGTCACACTTACCGATATGTTTCAAAGATCCTGGATCAGAAAATATCCTGTTCAGTTTACTTTCCCTAAAACTTAAACTAATGGTTGAAGAGTTTTTCTCTTGTCAGCAGATTCCTAACCCACAGTTATGTTAGGTAAGTCTCATTTGTTATGTCACCTAAGAAAGTTCTCTCTAAACAAACTGTCTAGCAATACTCTAAACTGTTGTATTTAAGAATAGACAGATAGTAATAGAATTCTACTTCCTGTATGTAAACATTGTCTAGACAAACATAAGCCCTACAATTGTAATGTTAGCTTCCTGAACCCTAAAACTGCAGTACACTGTAATTCTTATTGCTGTTCATTTTTTAAAAACATCTTAGCTTTCCAATTAGCCAGAAACACTCTAGAAATTAACACTCATGTTTATGAAACGATTTCAAATCTTTCCTATTACAAAAAACATATTTGAACCTTTTCCCAGCTTCGTGCATAGACTGTAACACAATTTAGAAATTTAAAAAGTTAACTTTGTGCACGCCAAATCACTCAGTTGCATTAGAATCATCCTGTAGCCCATGTTGGTACTTCAATTCTCCAGACTTTGGCAAGAAAGGCCTGTAGGAATCTTGTATCTGAAATGATTATCAATATAACAGTGGATGCATAGGCACGAGAATGTCAATGTATCTGCTTTTTAAAAGACAAAACTCCACAGACTTACTTTCTCTCTCTTTCTTTCTTTCTTTCTTTCTTTCTTTCTTTCTTTCTTTCTTTCTTTCTTTCTTTCTTTCTTTCTTTCTTTCTTTCTTTCTTTCTTTCTTTCTTTCTTTCTTTCTTTCTTTCTTTCTTTCTTTCTTTCTTTCATCATCTATCATCTATCTATAATCTATTTCCTATTAGGTTTCTTAAGTGGCATCTTTGTGTAAATCGTACCATAGTATAATTTCATTATTATTGAAATATCCTTTGTAGTTTAGTAAAAATAATCACTGCTAAAAAATAGCCATATCTCCTCAATTTTAAATTGTTTACCTCATCTGTTATATATTTTATATATTTACTTTGAAGTTTATGTTCTATCCATTTTTACTGTGCCTGGTCAAATGACACAAGTACTACAGAAATAATACTATGTGACTCCTTAAGCTTCTCATTCAAAAGGAGAGCCCACCCCTCTCTGCAGCCCCACCCTCTGAGTTCCCCAATGTTCTAGTTTACTGGACATCTGCTCATAGGTGCCGAGACACAGTACAAATTTCTAAGACTCTTACATCCAGTTCACCAATGTCCGGTCCTGAAGGAGCAAAAGAAGGGTTTTCTATCTTTTATCTGCAGTTCTGTTGTGTCTGCAAAGTTACAACAGGATAAATCAGACTGAGAATCCAATCAGATACTGTCTGTTCTCTGAAAACATTAAATGGCATCCACATCCAAAGGCCAGATTATTAAGCCTGGCTAAGCATGTCAACAATTTAAGGTGATGTTCTCCTTATAAGTAGAGCTTGTTTTGTTGTCAAAGGCCTTATAAAAACAAATTAAATCCATCAAGACCTTGTGAATTTTGTGGTGGTTAATTCCTGAGAGAAAATTTAATAACATGGATGAGAAAAGGGAGGCCACAAAAAGAGAACTAAGAACAGGATGTAACCAAAAGCTCAACTCTACCCCTGGAAAATCTGTGAGGAAAAGGAAACCAAATATGAAAAAAATATTCTCCAGCTGTTAAGAATATATGATATAAAGAATAACCATAAGAGGTCTGAATGTCCCTTCCAGTTTCGTTCATTTCACTCTATTATTTACTAATTATAAAAAAAGAAAATTAATCAGTGTTAGTTAATAAGATACACACAAATGTGGAGCCAGGAGTTTTATAAGGTGGTAAAAAGAATTAAATGCATCATTTTTATGTTATGTACACAGAAAAGAGTACTTTTACTATTGGAAGAATTCACCTAGTATTCTAACAGAATTCCTCATCACATCTTCAGTGATAAATCATATTGATATAATGTATCCTTGAAATGATGCGATAAAAATGGCACTTTAACTTTCTGGTTTTCCTCCCCCAAAACTCATAACCCCAGTCAAATCTTGAGAAAAACATTAGATATACCCCAATTGGGGACATTCTATAAAAGACTGAACCAGTAAAGGTCATTATAAATAAGGAAAGTTTGAGAAAGGATCACAGTCAAAGGGAATCTAAAGAGAAGTGACAACTAAATGTAACATAGCATCCTGAATAGGATACTGGAACAACAACCAAAGAAAAGAATATTAGGTAAAAACTAAGGAAATCTGAATAAAATATGGACATCAGTTTAAAAAAACAAACAAACTCAAACTCCTATAGATTGCTTTATTATTAAATTGTGTTGGCTGTAACATATAACAATGCCAGATTTTGCGTGTAGATGGCAATGACTTGATAACCAATATGTGATATTTTTTCTGAGACTAGTTTATTTGATAAGTGCACCATTGCTATTACTAAAGAACTTGACATGGCAAAATGTTTGCTTTATTTTCTTTCCTGCTTAATATTTTGCCTATTAAGATATATAGGCTTTCCCCCATTTCGATATTAGATAGTATTCTAAAAGATCATTTGAGAACAGTTGTTTGGAACTTGGGACACATTTCCCTGTGATACTTGTAAGCTATGTAATAATAGGTGCACATCAAATTAATACTAATAGTTCTTTAAAAGTCATGTATGATCATTAACCTTGGTCATTAATGCTGTATAGACTTAAATTAAACCTGTGAATCCTATTTTAAAATACTGATGCCTGGTCCCAAATCCCAAGGTTTTATTGTCTTTTTAAAATTCACCCCATAATCCTGATATGAATCTTGGGTGATAAAAAAAACTTCTGGCTTATTACAGTCTGCGCATTTACAGTTCTATTTTTGACATCAAGACATATCTTCCTCAACTGCTATCTTGGCTACTGAATTGGGGTCGCCTACCTGCTTCATTTGCATAACAAAAGCTCAGAGCAGGACCCCTTAAATGAAAGCCTCTGGTAGTATTTCCTGAAATAAGAGTTTCAAGAGTTAGGATTTAAAGGGAACGATGGGGAAGAGGACCACAGAGTAGGAAAAAAAGAAGCTGTGAGTGCTGGAGCTTTCTGCAAGGTGCATATCTCTCAAGACACTTGGAATCCCCAAATGATCAAGCTGCCAGTGAGATTCATAGACAGGTCTAGTGCAAACCTTTCATTTTACAGAAAATTGAATGTCTTGCGCAGGTTGGTCTTGAGCCAATTTCCTGATCATTTCCTTTATTATATTCCTAGAGACCTGTGAGGGGTGACTTGTAGTCTTCTCATTTTCTTCTTGCCACACACTGCATTTTACTGTCTTTTTATTCTTTGGTCCACTGTGATCATGACCACATCCCCAAGCTTCCTGTCCTTGAAGTTCATGCAGAATCCATCAGGAAAAAAAATGGGGGGACATAAAAATGGGGATACACAGCAAAGTGTGAGTCCAGAAACAAAAGTTGACCCCTCATGTTCATTTGAGTCCTGCCTCATCCTTCTGTTCCCAGTTTAATTTTCTAACTGATCCCTTCGAGTAAGATTACAATTAGACTAACTTTAAGGTTTAATTAAGATTAAACTTTCCCTTACTTCTTTCAGTATTTTAACCCCATATAAAAGAGTGGCCTACAAAAAGGCAAAGATTTCTTAGTCTTTGTGTAGAAAAGAGATTTTTATATTTGAAGGGAAAACTTAGGCTATCTTGGCCCATCTCTTCTTTAGAAACGTAGGCTATGGTAAACATTGTCCTCATGGAAATTGAAAGAGAGCTCTAATGTAATGGATATTTTCTCTGTGGCATGAGGCAGTGGATGAGGATGAGGGATGCTTCCCACAGGCCTGAGGGGCTGGAGTAGTGAAGGCAGAAGGAGGGGTCATTTTCTCCTCTTTTTTCCCCTTCGACCTCACTTCTCTGGCCCTGGGAAGCTACATCGTGCCAGTTGGGACCACCCTGGTCTACAATCATAAGCAAAAGACTCAGGTTGAGATGCTGAGATATAGGGGAGGGAGAAGGAATGAGAAATGAGAAAGAACTTCAGATTACTAGCCTCTGATGGCTATCCATTTACATGAAGGAAATATCTATTCTGGCATAAATACAGTTGGGTACTGCATACTTTTTTGTTTGGATGCATATATGCAAGGATCTATATTCTCTGAAGTAAAAATAATGATTGCTGAATAACTTAGTAAATGAACTTTCTGTCATGGCCCAGTGATTCTGTTAAAGTAACAAATAATAGTAGGCAAAACAATCTTTAATTCCCTCCTTGACAATTTTATTTTCATGGTGATATATAATTAGTTAGGCCTTATTTCAGAAAAAGAAAAATACATCTCTGTGTGGAAACTATTTAAAAACTGAATAACTAAAAAGGCATATTGGATAATACATTTAAAGCTAACAGTGAGTATCATATGCTCACTTATCTTTTACAAATGCTGACTTGATGTTTGAATTTTTAAAAAAATTCTCTTGTGAGGATCAATGTACTTTTGGAGGGGGGCAGCATAGAATTGTGCTGCCTTTTTAAAAATTAAATTTATTGGCATCACATTGGTTAATAAGACTATAAGTTTTAAGCATACAGTTTTATAATACATCTTCTGTGTACTGCAAAATGTGCTCACCACCCAAAGTCTAGTCTCCCTCTGTTATAATATATTTGTCCCCCTTTACCTTCTTCATCCTTCTTCCATTCCCCTTCTCCTCTGACAACTTTCATACTGTTGTCTGTGTCTATGAGTTCATTTTTTTTAATTCATTTATTGCTTTCTCTTTGATATCCCACATAGGAGAGTAAAATTATATGGTTCTTGTCCTTTTCTATCTAACTTATTTAGCTTAGCAAGATACTCTCGAGATCCCCCATGTTGTCACAAATGGCAGTATTTCAATCCTGTCTTGTGACTGAGTAGTATTCCATTGTATATGTGTACCATGTACTTTTATTTCAGGTTCTTTTATTTAACTGGAGCACACACGTGCAAATGCCACAACATAGGCAAGAAGGTATTAGTGCTTATTTACAGGAGTCACATTCTTGACTGGTGTGTAATAAAATAGCTTATTTTAAAATATATTTTATAACTTTTACATTTCCCTTTGTTTTTCAAATATTAGAATATAATGAAAACTGCAAAAATAGAATTAGATAGTAAAAAGTATTATAGACACAGTCAAAAGCACCAAACCCTTCTGCTTGAGTCTCTGTGACTCTAAGTCACTTACCATCCATAAACTTAGTTCTTTTATTTTCAAAAATATAAATGTTAGATTAAATGAGCTTCCAATAGTGTTGATCCAGAATGTGAATTATGTTAGTATTTTAGTACTTCAAGATAAAAGCACCTAGAAGGTTTTATGATCTCTACTTTTTGTTTAAAAGGAAATTGAATTTTTTTGAATAAATGTGAATATGCTACAATTTGAAACATGTCCAACATATCTGGTCCAAATTCTCCTTGTTTTAATTACTAAAACCAGTCACTTATTAGCAACTGGTATACTCAGTTTCAAAATAGAAGTAAAAATATTTATTATCCCAACCTCATAGAGAATCAGGGAGGATAAATTAAGTGAGAGAAATTTTAAGTCTTTGAAAGAAAGGTGCTTTCTAAATGCAGAATATTTGCATTACTATCATTCTTATTATGCAGCAGATATGAGAAATGCAATTTTTCTGTGTAATTCTGTTGGCTATATCTCCTGAAGGGAATGGATTTGAAAAATAAGTAGAACTATTTCATGACTAGACTACTCAAAAAAAGTCTATGTTTCTGAAAACCACAATTTTGAAAATAGAGGGTGCAAACTGATGTTATCTCAAATTCCCCGAAGAAGAGATTATACTTTCTGAAGAAAATTGACATAATAAAATATTTTATATTCATTAAGTTACTTTTGAACTTTTTATTTCTTCGAGTTTTTACCTCTACTGCTAAAAGAATAGTGACTATACTAGTGACTTTAGCTACATGCTTTGCAAATTAATTAGAAATCATCTCTTTTTGTTTAGATTTTTAGAAATAGGTTCACTTATGTTTAAAGAGATTGTTTTAGACCTTATAGCAATAGGGACTTTTGTAAAAGCATGATTCTTTCAATAGGAAATAATTCCTATGTAAATCTTAAATTATAAAACTATTTTCCGATGAAGTCAAAAGATCTGCTTTAAAGTTTAATTATCAATGAGACTTTTTAAAAAGCAATTAAATAAATAACAGATGATTGATGACTTGATTTAAGATTTAAGAAGGACTATACATTTTTATCTTAGTGACTATTTACATTTGAGAATCAGGGGAATAGGACATGTACTTATTATTTTCACATACACAAAGTTAAAGTAGCACAATGAGGCAATGGTCATTGTAGCTTAAGCACAAATCATATCTGTGCTAAATAAGCAAATCTGTATTATTGGTCTAATTCCCAATTTTATTTTTTATATAATTACTTTTCTGAATGAATTTTTTATTTACTTTACTAGACCTACAAATTACTCAGTGCATCAAGCTTTATTAAATCAAAAACTATTATTATATAAAATTCTGTGCACCAAATTGTTTATTCAGTAGATGGTCAGCATTATGTCTCGCATGTATCATAGACCAGGTATATATATTTTGTGTTTAAGGCTCACTTCCTAAAAATTCTTACCTACTTTTTAACTATTGCTATAGATGTTTATAGATTACAGTATTCTTTCAAATAAAAAGTGAAAGATTTCCAGGCACTTATAAGAGCATTTAAGTAAACTAGGATTCTGACTTAAACTATCTACAAAATTCATTCTATTTAGTGTATGTTTTTCGATACTTTTACAAAGGTCTAAATGTTGAAGAAATCAGGACTCAAGTACAAAATCATTGAAAAGAGCCAGGACCACAAGTCATGAGCTTTTGTCTGTATACTGTAACACATTCTTATATTGTTTTTAAGTCCAGAGTAGACATTAATTGTCTACTTGAATCTCATCTTACTTATTATAGCTATAGAATAAGAAACTGAGTCATAGGCGAGAGTCCATGTGTGTTTACTGAAACAATTTATTTTTGTAAATTTCCCCAAGAGCTGATAAAACTGAACTAAGCACGTAATAAAAAGACACCTCAGAGCAGATGAGCACAGGCAAAGCCATGGTAACTGACTTGCATGTAGATTAGGAGATGCTAATAATTTATTTGATTTTCCTTAGTGTAGGCTTCTAAAACTAATTTGGATTGTAGATGAGCTGGGCTAAAGGACATAGGACCACATTAGCCTTTTGTTCCACTGGCTCTTAATTACTGGCTTTTGTAACCTACCTGGAACTACTGTTATGTTCCTCTGGGTTCTTGACTCTTATTTTAAAAATGCACATAATATTGTCTACTTTGTAAAATAGGGCTGAGTGACTTCTGCTATTGTAATTTTAAGGTGAAGTTAAATTTTAAGCTTCATACTTTAAACTGGGTTGAATCATTGTATTTGATTTTTACTATATAGGCAGAGATGTTTACTTCTTAATTATAATGGTCAGTCATAAGGTTTAGAACCCAATTCTGTTATTTAGAAATGATGACAGAATTGATTCATGGATGCATGGCAACAATAGGAAAACAATTGTGGGAAATAATAAAGGAAACTGATAATGTTGGAAGAGATAGAAAAATTAAAACTAATGGCTATTGCCTATATCCTAAAAAGTGAATATGATAATATACAGATATGTAGTTTTAGAGAAAGGTTGAGATTATTCCAGTACTGTTTTTCTATTACTAGACTATGTGTATATGGCTTGATCTTATCACCTTACACCTGCAGTTTTACATTGTTTTTGGAATCTCCTTTGGCATACAGGCAGAAATAAAAAAGAGGAGGCTAATATCTAGACAAGTTTGTTCCTTTTCAGCAGTTCTTAAAATAAAAGTTCAGTATTTCACTATTTAAAGAGTACACTGTATAGATTAGCAATTGTCTCTGGATTCTAATCAACATAGCCCCAGGAAAATCTTATTGTCAGGCATGTTTGAGAAACAATATGTTATCTGTATCTCCTTCACCTGACAGACTTATTCTCTTGTTGTATAGTTACTTTTGTGTTGTTACCTATTTTAGGATTTGTTTGTTCCTGATGTTATACACAGAAAGGATATGTCAATATTTATACTTTTCTGAGAAGAGGATCCATAGCTTTTACCCCATGCTAAATAGACAAACAAACAAGCTTTTTAAAGAATCAGTATCTTAAACTAAGTTAAGGACTGTTAGAAACTATATTTTATGTGCCTTGATAGATTTTAAGTAACCAAAATCAAGAACTGTGTCTTCCTGACATATTTTTTTAGACTTGGCAGTGAACCCTTTCATAAACACTGTTGCACAGACAGATTTTAGAATTGCAGGAAGCTGGGCCAAATTCCCTGAACCTGGTACCTAGCAGTAGTAAGTTTGGAACTTGGGTTCTACATTTATCTCCTTTAGCCAAAAAAGTTTTCTTAATAAGGCAATGGCCACTAACTTAACCAATTTATTTAGTCTCCTTTCCCACTCAAGCTTTTTATCAACTCTAAAGAAAGTAGAACATAATTGATGGATTGAAATTATCTATAAATAAATCCTGAGTTAAAAGAAAGAATGAAAATTTTCCTCCAAGTTATGAGCAAAAGTGGTTAGATACCTGAAGAAGCTAAATCATCCACAGTTTAGCTTTTTTACAAAGGTCCCTTAATGTTAGTTATGTTCATGGTTTAAAAAGTTACGAATTCAAAAAGTATATAAGTATAGAGTTCTAGTGATGAAGACATGATTATTGTTCCTAAAGAATAATTTAAATGAGAAGAATATATAAATATAAAATATTGACCTTTTTTTGTTGTTGTTAGAAAAGGAACTGGTTTGGCAGTATTCCTATATTTTGACTTCCCCAAGAATCAAGACCTGAAACAAATAGGAACATAATGGAGGATCAAGAGCACAAATATCCTAAAGCCCCTTCAAATTGTATCTAACCAATCACTAGATAAAATCACCTGACTCCATAGTATTTTAAAAATTTATATAATAAAAAAAAGAACATAATAGAATTGAAACAATAGCACATAAGTAAAATTGGGAGCAGTTACAGAATTCAGAATAGGCTACAATTCTATTTAATGCTTAGAATCTGAAATTGTAACAGTTCTGAAAGTTAATTTAATTTGAGTTCTCCCAAAAGTAGACCTGAGTTAAGGACTTGGGGGCAGATAACTATTTGCAAGGTAATCCTAGGTTGCAAAAGTGAGGGAAGAAAGTGAGACAAACAGAGGAGGAATGTAAATCAAATGTATATTACTGCTGTGGGCTAATAGGACTCAGTCCCTCGGGAGATATGATGAGAAAGTGTAAGGATCAGACCTCAAAATGATACCACCAAAGGTTGGGTGGCTAGGACATTAGTCTACCTACTCCTCCATACCACTGGTTGAGAATTGTCTCATGGGCATCAGTTCACTTTCATTTGTGCCCATATTCATGGACTGACTCTCCATTCTTTGTCCCAAGGTATCCACTTGTCTTCAGTCTGTGGTAAGTACAGGAAATTCTTCCCTACAGAGGAATGGCAATCAAGTGTCTGAGAGATTGGACAGTTCTGTAGCACATCACCAACAAAATTCTAACAGAGATTTGAGAGACAGCTTTTTTCATGGAAATACTTGCTACTGAAATGGGTTTCTGTACCTATATTATTGATTGCACAGGGATTGTAAAACAACAAAAATGTTAATCAATTATCATCAAATACCAAAGGTCAAATTTCAATCAAAATGACCTCACCCACCCCCCCGTCTCTTTCTCTAAAAAAATACTTTTCAACAGGGATCTCTTTTCTAAATTAGGCCAGACCTGTGACAGACTTTCAAATATCAGGAATACGAAGAGTGGAGAGAGAGGAGATTTAGTTCCAGCTTAGTCCAGGGTCAAAACTCACGACTGAGACAATTCCTCAGCTATTCCAGGCCATGGAGTTTTTCCCTCAGGCTTCCATCTACCTACCTTCATACTGAGAGAAGGAGGCATTTGAAAGTAAAAATAGATAGATGCAAAGGAAAGGGCCTGCAGAAATAACTGACGCAGCTGGTTAAAACTGCTCTCTCTTCCCCCATTCTGCCCTATGCTCTTCAGTTAACATGTTTTCCACAGCTGCATCCCCCACCTCAGGGATTTTCCAGCCTCTTCCCTATCTCTGTAGCTCTATAGAAATGTCAAGACTGTGGACCTGTTTGCTGTGTTACAGCAAGAGCTCAGCCTTTGGATAAGGAATTCCCCTGAGCAGGTCCCAGATATCAATGAATGCTGCTCCCTGCCTGTAAGCCTAGGAGTCCCCTCTCTTTGTTCAAGAATGATAAAGGTGCTGATAACATCAAGCATCTGGAAATTCCTTCCCTGCAGC